>NQII01000123.1:106853-137576 GCA_002778355.1 Clitarchus hookeri | reverse complement strand
GCCACCCTATCCTGCTTCCCCAAATATAATCGCTTTTGTCCGCAGTCGATTATACACCCTTGGCTGTGCAGCCAAGGCTGCCCTAAGATAACTTTTTCCACTAAATGTGGAGCGCAAAAGAAGTCAACTTCCATTGTTTCCCCACCCGTGGAAACTGGTAACGTAATCTTCCCCTCGATTGTTAGGTGTGCCCCGTCCTGGGCCATTTGTATTAGCTGGGGGGGTTTCTCCATTCCCCTTCTCTGTCCCGGTGTTAGTAGTTGGCTATCTATGAAATTTCCGGCTGCGGCCGTGTCCAGAATCGCCTTAATATTGTGGGTATTGAGCCGTACTTCGATCCTAGGTGCTTGTGATCCCGGTCGTGGATCGCTTAATGTCAGGATTTGTTTCACCCTTTCCTTTATGCCGGGGGTGGTGGGCGGCTCCAGGTCCCGGCACGCGCGTTTCCCGGATTACCTTTCCCTGTCTTGAGGGCGGAGCCTTCGACAGCTTTTTCCTTTTCGGCGGTGATGCGGGCTTTTACAGTAGGGCAATCGCGGTTCAAATGCCTCCCTGGGCAGTACCAGCACTGGGGTAAGCGTTCCCCTTCGCTTCTTGCTGGTTTGCTATTCTGGGTCTCCGGCCCCATGCAGGTACCCGGGAGGGCGGGCGTCTCGCGTGTCTCACCGGTTGCCCTTTTCTGTTCCAGGTAATCGAATTCTGCGTCATTCGCTCGTTGTATTAGTTCTTCCATTAGAATGGCACGCGGGTACCGAAGCGCGCTTCGTATGGCGGGTATTATTAACTTCGTAATAACATGCACTCCCTCGGCTTCTGAGCCCTCAGGGGCGATACGCGAGTACATTTGGGCCTTTCTCCTGATAAAAATCTCCGTCTCTTCCCCGTTTTTCTGTTTCTCCGTGTAAAATTCCGTCCGTAACGTGGTGAGGACTTCTTCCCCCGCGAATTTCTGGTTCAATCGGGTCGTAAATTGCTCCCAGTTCGTCACGAATTCGCCGTATTTGTTCCACCATGTCCGGGCGGTTCCCTTTAACTGCTCTCGCGTTTTTGCTATCCACCGTTTACTCGGAATGCCACCGGCCCGGAACTCTTGTTCGCACGTGGTTATAAATAGTTCGGGGTTCTCATGCGGTCTACCTGAGAACTCTGGTAATATTACTTCCTCGGTCATCTTTTGTTCGCTTTTTACCTTGTCCCCCGGGGTTCGGTCTGGATTAGAAGGGGGTTCCCATTCCGCCCGTCTTTGGCACACTTCGCAATTATACCTCATACCTCTCGTGTTATGGGCCTCTTCGGGCCACCCTAAGCACCTGTTGTGGAAGGTTAGTTCGCAAGTCGCGCAATGCGTTCGGCGTGTCTTGCGTCCCGGGCAAGTAGGGTGGTCGCATCGTGTCTGTCGTTCGTGGCAATTAAGGCAAAGATACTCTGTTCCCTGCGTCGGCTGGAAAGTGTCTGGCCAGCCAATGCACTGGTTACAGTGGCGTTGACCGCAAGTGTTACACCGGTGCATGTACAGTCCTGTACCGTGGCACAACGGAGCACTGCACCGCTCCAGCTGTTCTATTCTCTCCTCGTCTCCCGTCCGTAGGTCAGCTATACTCCGGGTCCTTCTTCTCCTAACGGTATCCCTTATCCGTCGGCCTGTACCACGCGATTCGCATTCTCCGGGAATATTAAGCGTCTCAGGGCTTTGAATCTCGGACGTAGCTGACATCACGAATGATTCTGTAGGGGCTTAAACCCTCAATTCGTCTAGCGGTAGTTTTATGTAAGCTGGGCGCCATGGGTTCTATTAAGGCTACCCGAAGCCTGTGGTTCAGCCTGGCTAGTTAGGTAGGGGGCGAGCGACTCCTCCTCTCGGGTGTTAACCTGGTTCTTGTCTGACTGTATACACAGCATTAACTCGCCTACACGTTGGGCGCCAAATTGACTCGACACTTCTCTCACCTATGACTTACAGGCTGCATGCGGGGTCAACACAAAGTCGTACTCGGGTTTAATTTACGCACACTTACGTTTATTTGGTAAACACAGGTCACTGTTACACATACGAGACCTATCCCCTTTTCCTATCTGTCTGAACTGCTGGGTTAATTCTAACGCGTTCTACAGACGTTCTGGCGAAAGGCTTGTGTTGGGGGGGAAGGTTCTTGGCGGGTTGCTGTGTTTACCTCTGTGTTGGCTGTGGTGCGTTGTCCTCTCTCTCTCTCTCTCTTTCTCTCTCTCTCTCTCTCTCTCTCGGGTTGGTGTCCTGGTGTATCTCTTCGGCTTCTGGCGGGAAGTCCGGGCTCGTATCCCGGGATGTGTAGTCTCTCGCTCTCTGGTTCCACCTCCACTCGCGTCCCGTCCCTCTCCCGATCATAACTCGTACATCACTGCCTGGTACTCGCTTTGTCTTCCCTATATATAGTTTTCTCGTGGTACTTCCCCTGAAGCCCGGTGGTTTCCCTAATTCTGCGGGGGAGATGAGGAAGGGGGGCTGGGCGCGTGCTGTGCTTCCCCGGCTCGGGGGGATTCCTTTGCTCGTTACTGTCCTCGGGGTGAGAGGTGGTGGGTGTGGCGTCCTCGGGGAATCCTAGGGTCATTACCTCAGGTTGCTCCCCTGCGCGGGTATCTAGCGTCGTGACTAATCTAAGTATGAGCGATTCGCGTCAAGGTTTTAATTTTTTATCTCCATGTCAGCCAAATCTTTTTAAAATGCATACAGATGTTCATAAACTCTTTGCCATTTTTTTTTAAACTACAGTTTTGTGCACAAGAATATACTAATGCACATCATCCTCTTATTTACATTATTTACTTACTCTTCATCTTTCTTCAAACCAGATATCTTTTGTACAGCTTTACAAATGTTCTTAGGAATATATTTACATGCGCAAGCTGGCAGGGGTGAGGGGCTGCTACTCGTGGGTGGCTAAGGAAGTAAACATGACGTGACAACTACTCAATCAGTCTTCCATGTGCAGTGCACTGCAAGGTGAGAGCTGTCAAAACGATGATGTCCTCCAACAACGAGAAGGTAGAAATGCTATTCATCTATGGAGAATGTAAGTTAGCAGATGAATGTGTTCATGTTATGTTACAGTACAGTGTAGTACGTTCAAGTGAGTTGTACTGAAACACACACAGTTCTGTTACTACCATTATCAATAGCTTGGTTTGCTCACTCGTTCATTCTGTTGAAGGTTAGCGTAATGCTAGTCAGGCAGAGCAACTCTACAGAGAGTGATACCATGACAAGACCCCACTGTCCAGATGGATGTTTTCCTACCTCGTTGTGAAGGTTTGTTAGACTGGCAATTTGAACCCACAAAATTGCAATCGCTGTAGAACTCGCACAGATAAAGCTGCTGGTTGCTGTTCTCGCTGTTATAGCAGTTGATCCACACGTCAGCACATGCCAACTTGAAGCCCAAATTAGCATTCCGAAAACGAGTGCACATCACCTTCTTAAGCGTCATACGTTCCATCCCTATCATGCACTGTACACATATATCAAGAATTGCATGGGAATGATTTCCATAATCATGTTGACTTCTGTCAATGGGTACAGCATCAAATTATCTGCAACCCCAACATTTTTTTGGAATATCTTTTTACTGATGAATCATCATTCTCCAACTCAGGCCAAGTGAATTAGAGAAACACACATTATTGGGCCGTCGAGAACCCCCCGATGGCTTTGACAGGTGGACCATCAGTTTTAATGGAGAGTTAACGTCCGGTGTGGGATGGTTGGCAATAAGGTTATGGGGCCTTATTTCATGAATGGTAACCGTAATGACAGGGAGTATGCCACCTTCATACAAACAATTATTCTTGGTCTTCAGGGTCTTCAGGAGGAGATATCTTTAAGGGACAGAATGATAATGTGGTACCAGCACAATGGATGCCAGCAAATAATGCTGTGTGCACACGTCGTGTTTTGGACCGAAAATATCCTGGTAGGTGGATTGGTTGTGGAGGACCAGTTCAGTGGCCTGCTCGGGTTTGCGACCCAACTCCCTTGACTTTTTCTTTGGGGGTTACCCCACAATGCACTGTCTATCGAGATATTCGAATAACTCCAGAGAACATGCAAGAATGCATTGTGCGTGCTGGCAATGCTCTTCAGCAGGCAACACTGGAAAAATCAGTGTTGTCATACAACCAGCGACTGAACTGTGTATCGCTGCCAGTGGTCACCACTTTGAACATCTAATGTTAATGTTCTACCTTTTACTGCACCCATTTAGATACTACTACACAAGCAGTAGAGATCCCACTTTCTGTGTAGTATTCAATGGTCATATTATGAAAGTGTACATTGTGCTACATGCTTAAATAGGTCTTGACAAGCTTCACTCAACTTTTGCCCAATTTATACATGATGCCATTTAGATAACACATGTTAGTATTCATATCTCACTAATAAACAATGATATAAGGCTGAATACCCAGCAGTATTATTTCCCCCTTCTAGTAATACAATTTTTGTATTAAACACTTTTTCATTTGGTGCCCCGTTACGGAGTGATTGTAGGTGGTCAAGATAAATAGGATATACTATATGTATACAATATATGTATATAATATATGTATATATAATGAAACTTGTCAAGACCTATTCAAACATGTAGCACAATGTACACTTTCATAATATCAGAATTAAATATGACACAGAAAGTGGGATTTTTACTGCCCGTTTGTAGTACTTTCCATGTTGGTACTGTGAGGGGTAGAACATTCACTTTAGATGATCAAAGTGGTAACCATTGGCAGCGATACACAAGTTCAGTCACTGGAGGAATGACAACATTGATTCCTCCAGTGTAGCTTGCTGAAGAGAATTACAAGCACACACAATACATTATTGCATGTTCTCTGGAGTTGTTGAAATATCTTGATAGACAGTGCCTGTGGGGTAGCCTGTGGGGTAGCATCCATTGTACTGGTACCACATTATCATTCTATTCCATAACTGTATCTCCTCCAGAAGACCAAGAAGAATTGTTTGTATGAAAGTGGTATACTCCCTGCCATTACGGTTACCATTCACGAAATAAGGCCCCATAACCTCACTGCCAACCATCCCACACCAGATGTAAACTCTCTATTGACACTGATGGTCAACATATGGAAGCCATCGCAGGTTCTGGACAGCCCAATAATAAATGTTCCTTGTATTCACTTGGCCTAAGTTGGAGAATGATGATCCATTAGTAAAAATTACATCTGAAAAAATGTTTGGGTTGGGGATAATTTGATGCTGTGCCCATTGACAGAACTGTACATGATAGGGATGGAACATATGATGCTTAAGAATGCAACGTGCACTTGTTTTCAGAATGCCAATTTTGGCTTCTAGTTGGAGTGTGCTGACGTGTGGATTAACTGCTACAGCAGCGAGAACCGCACCTTCAGCAGCTTCATCTGTGCAAGTTCTATAAAAATTGTGTTGTTGTGGGTTCAAATTTCCCATTTCACAAAGCTTCATAATGAGGCAGGAAAACATCCATCTGGATGGTGGGGTCTTGTCAGAGTATCACTCTCTGTAGAGTTGCTCCGCCTGATTAGCATTAAGCTAACCTTCAACAGAATGAATGACAAGTGAGCAAACCACGCTATTGATAATGGTGATAACAGAACTGTGTGTATTTCAGTACAACTCATTTGAACGTATTACACTGTGCTGTAACATAACATGAACACATTCATCTGCTAACTTACATTCTCTATAGATGAGTAGCATTTCTACCTTCTTGCTGTTGGAGTACATCATCGTTTTGACAACTCTCACCTTTCAGTGTACTGTATTCAACTGCACATGGTAGACTGATTGAGTAGTCGTCATGTCATGTGTGTTCCTTTGATTCTTCTAAGCGCAATCTCTGTGGAATGGGGGGTGCAACTCTGTACCTGAAATGTTTACGTCACCTCTACATCAAATGCAGAGCATCATCATCGTACTGTACCATGCAGCACAATCATGCCATCAGGCATCACATAAAGGGTCTTCATGAAACCGTAAGCATCCCAATGTCTCTGGCGGTTTTTAATTATCTGTTTATTTGACTGGTACATTGTGATACATCTTTGAATTGGTCTTGACGAACTTCATTGATCTTTTGACCAATAAATACATGGTGCCATTTAAAAAACTGATGTTAGTACTCTTATCTCAATAATAAATAATGCTATAAGGCTTTCTAACAAGCAGTATTATTTCCCCCTTCCAGTTTTACAATTTATGTAAGAAAGACTTTTTCATTTGGATTCACGATACAGAATTATTGTGGGTGGTCAATATAAATGAGAGCCTGTGTATATATAGGTATATTTTTATTATGTATATAATATCACATGTAATATCTATATCCTTAGAGTTTAGAGTAGGGGAAGACCAATCAGTAAATTTTTATAAAGACCCCACACGTATTTCATGGGGAAGAGGAAGCGGAAAAGTGTGTAGAGGGGAAATAAAGGGACTATGAGGTAGGGTTGCCAACTGTCCCATACTGTACGGGATTTCATGTATCTTGAGGCTGAAAGAATTGTCCCTTATGGACATAGGACAGGACGTCATGTATCCAGTATCTCAAACTTCTTAAAAATAAACTGAATATTAATAAACACAGTTTCAGTAATGTAAGACTTCTGTGATTGCATATTCGTTTATGCTGCTGATATGATTCAATGGCAGAATATTTTGTAATAACACAAACTGATGAAAAAATTACAATCTGAAGTCACAAAATTGGCAAAACATGAATTTATTTATATACAACTAATATTTTGCTGTTTTGTATATCCAAAGAAAATATTGCTTTATGTATTCTACCACACTGATTCTCACATCATAAATAGTATCTGAAATTGTTTTTTAATAATAATTTTATTTAAATGTGTTCAGATTTGAGTTGAGTTGTCGTATGTGTCCCTAACGACAAATCTAAAATGTTGGCAACCCTGCTATGATGGGAGCAGATTTATTGTTATTCTGGGAGTATATACTTGTAAATTCCAGAAAATAAAAATTCTGGAAATAAAAATTATTTGCAGATTCCATAGGTAGTATACAGCATGAAAACATTCTTACAAGGCCATATTCAAGTGTTAGAGTTTTCAAGAGATGTTAAAACACTGTTTCAAAACTCAGTGTAGGGTCTTTGAGCTCAAATTCTTGAGGTTGTGAATGCATCCTGTGGAATGGAGTTCCGTGCACATCCCACTTGATTGCAAATTTGGGCATGATTTTTTTATTGATGTAGAAGATGGCCAGATGACACCCAATCCAATTTTACACATGGTGAATGGGGGGCAGTGATGAAGATCATGCTGGCAAGAGAATATGACGACGACCTGGAGAGCAAGTTGAATTGCACAAGCAGTATGCCAATGGGCACTGTCCTGTTTGAATAGCACATTTCTATGTAGTTCCACAACTGGCAGCAAAATAGATTGACAATGCTCCCTGCACAAAAACCATAGGTTAACAGACACTGTAGGCTGACTCCTAACACTATGTTTCCAGGTGCTCGTCTTGTGTGTCACTTCTAGATGCACTGCAGAAGGTGTTTGTCAACACTAAACCATTCAAACCACAACATTAGCACAAAAGCAGAATCTACTCATCACTGAATACAATTCTTAGCCATTCATTCCTCCAGCTGCTCCTTTCTCAACACCACTGCAGGCGAGTTAAATAGTGTGAAGGCATAAATAGAAATCAGCATAGTGACAACAATGATTATTGCACAGCTTCAAGCAGATTGTTGCACGTGGCCCTTGCCAACACTCCACGTGTCACACTATCTCTAATCTGTTCTGCAGCTGTTTTCTGGTCCACTATGGCAGCTGGCATGAAATTATGTTCTTGGGGTGCATTTGTATGTTGCTGCTGTCTGGATCCAGCCATACACACCTTCCCTGACACTGAGTCATACATTTAACACAATTTTTCATTATCAATACCTGGCCACAAAAGGACTCATTATATGACCCTGCCCTAAATCTGTTAAATGCACGTAGGACGCATGCCTTCACCATCTTGACAGACCTAAATGTTTGACACATGAGTGCTGCCAACATAATATTAAGTTGCTTGAATTTGATGGAGTATTTAAGGTTTGATTTAATATTACAATGTCCACATTCTTTGATAACATCTGTGAAGTAATATTAAGTTGTCAGCAGTTTTTGTTATGGTCACTTCAACACAGTATTTTGTCAGCAGGACTCAAAATGTAAGTTACTCAAATAAGTTTGGTGGACTGCATACTTTCTTATGCAGGAAAGACCATCATTTGTTGGAACACTGCCAGCTCAGCATTATATTGGCTGACAAGCAAGTTATAGGATGTTTACATTTGATTTAGCACTTTTGTAATCAACCTCTGCAGAAATGTTCCTAACAGTATCAATATATATTTTAACAGGCATGCTGACTGGCATGTGCGCAATGAAGCTGGTAACAGCAGAGAGAGTGTAGTCCCCCACCTCAATATTGAATTAAAAGTGTAAGGTAAACATTTGTGAATGATTTCTTTTGCTTTCTGTTTTTATTAATGGATGTAAGTATAAGAATTAGCAAATTTGTAAAGTAGTTACTTTTCTTATAATTTCACAGTTTCACTTGACTGACGCATGACTGACGTGATCAGGCCTATGGCAATGTTAATTTTATATACAGCAGAAGATTACACAATGTGCATACAAGCAGGGCTTTCAAAAGTACTCAATTTACCATGAACAACCTATAGTAAATAAAACTTTACAGAACAGTAAATGTGTCCATTGTATTGTGGACTAACAGGACAGTGGTAAGTGGGAATGCAGAGACCAACAGAACTGGTGTTCATGCAGCGTGACTCACTTCTAGATTGTTTTAAGTGTGTGCGAATATGAACTGCAATCAAAGTGTTCACACAACTTTGGAACAGAGTGTGGTACTAGAAACTACAGGATACTACATCTGTACATGCTCAACAGTTGATACTCTGTAACTTTCGGGCACTCCAGTTACAAAGCCGACTATCAAGTGGCAGACTTGCACTTGACTAGCTCAGAGGTGGAACACGAGACTCTGTACAATGGATGCCAATTACATACGAAATAAAGTCAAGTTCCGGAGTATTTGTTCTATACTTTATTTATCATTTTAGTGACACAGTTCACATACGTTCAGAGTATGCAGAGTACGAACCATTCACAGGTAAATATACTATTGCAGACCAGAGCTACAGTTGTTACGACTTATTCCTGTTATAAAACTTACCCGATGAAATAAGAAATGCGGCAACCTCCCACACCGGCGGAGAAATAATCTCGTAAGTTCAAGTTTGCAGATTTGGGGGGTAAGCGTCACACCCGACGCGGCCTAGATGACCATTCTACCACTGAACTGAATGGTGACTGACTTCCAAGTTCCAACTGCCTCAATCAACTACTTGAAGGGGGACAGACGCACGTGTGTTTGTGCTGCCTATCACCCCCCTCTCCTGAGATAAGGGCCTAGCGTGAACTGCCATGCACGCTCTCAACACGTTATTGAAACTGCGCCGTAGGAACTAAAACTGCGCCGCCATCATACAGATTAACGAACTTCTCATATAAAACTTGTTGACGCAGTTTGAAAAAAGCTACTCTAATGTTGACGCTTAACAAAAACTGAAAACTAAGACATTCAAAACGAAACGACAACCGGACTCCTGATAACCGTAAAACTGCAAACGTATGCCAGATAAACAAACTATCACAGTAAAACGAACCACCATGGCTTTAATTTGAAACCCAATAAAAATATTACGAAGCTTGGAAAAACGAACGAAATTGACACGTGTCCTGGTCCCGAAAATTAAGAATACTGCATCATTACAACTCCTCAGATATTTTCTGAACAAAATATTCTAAATTTATGATTCTTTGACAGTTTTGTGCCATTAATCATATCATTTACCACCCTCTAGTGGTAGCAAAGCTCATTCACTTCCTTCAAGATATTCTTTTTTTAATTTTTTGGTAGTAAGTTTTACCTTTTATGGTCAGATGGGATAATCATATTTCATTATTTTTAACATGCTGGCTTTTTACCAAAATAATTATTTTTAAATTTCCTTCAATTTAGAATTTTTTAAAATTATTTTTTTCTTGCAATGAGTGGAAGTACGGTTTGGTCAGTGATCTAAAACAACACTGACTACAACATGTTTTTTAATTAAATTGTTTTTCACAACTTTTTTTGTGATGAAATAGGGGAAAAAGGAGTGGATTGTGAGTTGAGCATCAGAGTGGATGCATTTTGAGTGGGGCACGAGCTGTGTTTCAAAGGGTAAAAAGGGGAATTCAAAATAGCCAATGCCCAAATGAAATTAAAAAGCAAGATATATATATAAAGTGCCCTTTCCTTTAGGACTTCAAGCTATTTCTAAAATATCAATGACACATTCTCTCACCTTACTGGAATTAGCAAAATCAGATAACTAAAATGTAAAAAAATAATTTTGAGAGGGTCTTTAAAATAAAATAATTGATTTTATGGAAACAAAATTGTTCCTGATCATACAACTATGCCACTTTCTTCTTCCACAAAAAACAATACAGTCACCTTTGGCAAGAAATATGGACTATGGGCTTAGGTAAATAGCTGAAACATAATTCACAAAAACAAAGCACTTTCTTTCAATGCCCCTTCACAAGTAATGACTCGAAATAAATTCAGACTCATGGGGTTCAGATAAATGAGTGTTTGCTGTACAGACAGACTTCTGGCACCTATAAAGTAAGCACATAAAATAAAATATCACAGACAACCAATTCTTTTTATCAAAATGTAACATTAAAAATATTGCATGTAGAATTTGAAAACAAATGAAATACTCACAGAGGAGTGATGTGTTGAATGGTGGTGGTGGTGAGCAGCTGTTAGTTCTTGAGCATGATGCCGTTCTGAGCTACTGCAACTAGACTCTTCCGAACTTGCAGAAATTTCACGCCTTGTTGTCATTGAAGAATGTGTTGTGTGCTGAGAAGCATGGAGAGATATTGCCGTGCTCTCTACAGCAGATGAAGTTTGACTAGAAGTTCTAGTTTCTAACTTGGTTTGATCATGTGATAACCGGTGACTGTGAGTTGCTGATGTTGGTGGAACTGTAAGGGGAGTTGCTGGGGAAGTTGAATGATGAGGAGGAGGTACTGGATGTGGCTGTGGCATGGGTGGGCCATATGGATAGGCAAAAGGATAACCATATGCAGCATAAGGATGGTGATAAGGATGATGAACCGTTGCTGCTGCAGCATGAACTGCTGCTGCAGCAAAAAGTGGGTGATGAATTAATGAATGATGAGGATGATGATGCAAAGTTGGATGGCCTGGTGGCCCAATAAATGGTGAAGAATGAGGATGAGGTGTTGGATGTGGATGTGGAGTTGGATGGGGATGATTTGGTGACTGGCGATTTAATGGTGATACCTGCTGAGATGGATGCATTACAGGTTGTACTGATGCTGAACCACTATGAAGTGATGATGGTGTTAGGCGAGATGTTGGCGAAGATGACAAACAACTGGGAGCACTTTGCAGTGTCACATGATGCGAAGATATTGGGACTACTGGTGGAGTGTTCGCTAAAACGTGAGACAATGGGGGTGTACAAGCACCAACACTAATGTTAAGAGCATCTGAACTTGATAAACTATTTTGAGGCTTTGATATCTGCAGTACAGGAGATTTTGATGGCAATACACCTGAAGAAGTTATCAAATAATTTTCAGGTTCCTTTTTAATATTTTCTATAGTAGGTCCAAGAAAATTAGAAGTGGACATACTTTGAGACAAGGGTCTTGTGAGTTCCATAGTAGAATGGACTGTAAGCAAGTTATTTGTACCAGTTAATGAGTGTGATCCTGATGAACTTGTTCTTGAACATCCAGGTATTTTCACTTCCTTTAGGGACTGTAATGGATCAGAAGGCACAACTTGTTCTTGAAGTGGAATGATTTCTTGTTTAATTTTTAAGTTTTGTGGCTCATTTTGTTGGTGAATACCAATACCAGGGGCAGCATTACTAGTTGCAATATGTATTTTGTTTATATTCTTTTCCAAACCTAAGGAATGTGATAGGCGTTGTTGGTATGAGGGGCCAGTAAGGAAACCGTAAGTCTGGTGAGCTGACACACCTGTTTGTGGACTTGAAAATGAATGTAAGTGTGGTGGCTGTGCTACTGTAGTCTGAGAACCTGAAACTGTACTTGGGGTTAACTGTAAGGATTGTTGAACAGACTTTTGCTCTCTATCACTTTCATTACTTAAATTTACTTGAACCTTTGCTGCTGATTTTTCAAAACTGATTCCTACAGGAGACATTTGCGATGTATCTGAAATTTGACCTACATCTGCTCGTAATTCTACAGCATGAGAGTGAACATCATTTGCATGGGCATTATCTGACAACATAGTCCTCATATCAGATGACTGTCGCAAACCCGAGGGGTGGCATATATCAATATCAATACTTTGTTGATTCACATCACTTCCTTTCCTTACGTCCAATGAAGACTGTCTCAATTCTGACATTAGCCGAGTATCTGTTTGTGATCGCACTTCTGGACACACATCAATAGTCTGTCGCATATCAGAAGTTTGGCAAACAATTGCTGAGCAACCACTAGACTGTATGTGCCTTTGAGTTGATGAACTATGCCCAACAGTTGGTGGTGTTCTTTCTCCTGAATGTCGAAATGTTATGGTTGCTATGTTTGAAGTTGTACCTGTAGTTAAAAGTTGTTGCATTTGTATTAAATTTGTAGCAGTTAATGTTATTTCTGAAGGCACAGAAGCAGGAATTTCTTGAGAAGTTGGACTTGACTGCTCCCTTGATGTACCCGGCTCTAACTTGATGTGTGGGGTGACAGAAAATCCATTTCCATCCTGAGGATGCGCATTCACAGAACTTAAAATAGAGCTCATGTCTCCAATCAATGGAACCCGGGAATGAGACTGTGTAACCAAATCATCTTTAAGAATTAAACTGGCTGATGAGCATGGTAAAGAACTAGTCAATACACTACTGATCTCTTCATCATCATCTTTATTAACAGCTTTGGTCAATGATAACACCATATCTGAATCATTACTACTTTTTACAGAACTGGAGCTTCCACCACTTTCTGTTTCATTTCTATCTATCTGTGTTTCTCTACCACCTTCTCTTTTAATTAAAACTCTACCACACTCATCCGTATATTTCAAAACTGATTGATGATCACCAGCTCGCAAATGTTCACTTTGCATTTCTGTTTGCTGAATGTTAAATACTTTCATATCTTCATTCCCTAAATGATGTTTCTTCTCAGGAGGATTCAAATTATCATTTTTTGCCTTCTTTGTTCCAGAAAGATCATCAATACTTGATGAGACCAATGGCACTGGAACTTTCAGACTAATAACTGGTTTGGTAACTAGAACACTATTCTGCACACAGCTTTTATAAGTTGGATTTATTGAACATTCACTACTTACTGGTTTAAAATCAGAGCCACCAATATTGTTGACAACAATTGTAGGTGTCTGAGAATGACATGTCAATGCTGTGCTTGCAATGTTATTTTCAACTGTTTCATCAATTTTATCATAGGTAGCAGATACACTACCTGAAAGACTAACAGCTTCTAAAACTGAAGATACACTGGTTGAAAGACTAGCAACTTCTAAAACTGAATGCAAAGTAGAAGAGATGATATCAGATGAGGGGAATGAGGCAGTAGATGATACAGGAGGAACAACTGAATCAATTGAACTACTCATAATATTTGTTGCTGCATTTAATGCTACATGACAAACAGTGGAGTTATCATGATCCAGGATTCCATTATCAGGCTCAATATCCTCAGCTTCATCCACAAGTGAACCATTCCCTGCAGCTAGACTTCGAGGTGGACTCTGAAATGAAAAGAGCAAATTGAACTTTACAAACACACAAAAACACAATTTTAAAAAATGATTACACAAAGTTGATAGAAAATTAAGATAATTTTCATTCAATGATAAAGTGAATTATATGAGGTGTGAGAATGTGTTGCTTGTGAAATGACACTACACACATCTATGTTTATGCATGTGTGTATATGCCTGCACATATGTGTATACACATGTTCACAAGCACGGTAATCATGAAATTCAGGTAAAATGTGAGTGAGTTGAGTTGAGTTGAGTTGAGTTGAATTGAGTTGAGTTGAGTTGAGTTGAGGTGAGGTGAGGTGAGGTGAGGTGAGGTGAGGTGAGGTGAGGTGGGTGAGTGAGTGAGTGAGTGAAAGAGTGGGGCTGTGGGGAAACCGACAGCGGGGTCATTAACATCCACAGTAATTGAAAGTCTAAAACACATTGAAACCCTCCACAGGAGGCAGAAACAAAAGTTGGGTAAAAACAGATAAAAACCTCCACAAGAGGCAGAAACAAAAGTCGGGTAAAAACAGATAAAAAACATCCAAAGGAGGCAAAAATGAAAGTCAGAAAAAACAGATTAAAACCTCATATCAAGAGGCAAAAGGACAGTCACAAAAACAACTAACAACTAACCAAACAGGATAAAATATTCCAGAAGAGCAACAACACAAGAACAAAACACCAATCACAACAAATTAAAAAGACCCGTCACATATGAAAATGGGAATACGCCACTCACAGACATCCCCCCCATCACACAGCATTCGCTGTAGGTCGTCAGGAATGTTAAAAGTGCGATGAGACTGGTCATACCTGTGACACTCAACCAGAATGTGCCAGACAGTCAAGGGAGTGCCACAGGAATCACACTCAGGGCGGGGTTTGCCATGAAGCAGATATTTGTGAGTCAGACAAGTGTGCCCAATGTAAAGGTGGAAGACCTCTCTCGCTACCAAGCATGCCAGACAAGACCACAGACTGCATGCAGCACATAGCACACAGGGACACGAGGATCACAGGGTGGAAGGCTGCATGCCTCCTTAGCAGCCATATCCGCTGCTGGATTGCCAACGATGCTCACATGCCCTGGAACACACAGGAAAACGACGTGAACACCAATCCACTCAGCCCTCGCCAGCTTCTCCCGGATCATGGAACGAAGCGGGTGAGCTGTGGAGCCAGATCAAATGGCTGTCAAGGCACTCATGGAATCAGAGCACACAAGGCCTTTATGGTGAAACCCCTTACTGATAAAACACAAAGCCTTGAAAATAGCAGAAAGCTCTGCAGTTAAACTACTGCAAGATGGAAGAAGTTCAAAAAGATACTGAGAAACACCAGTGACAAAGGCGCACCCAGTCAAGACAACTGATTTGGAACCATCAGTGTAAAAGCAAATAAAACCATGGAACACACAAGATCAAGGAAAAGGCCCTTGTAAGCGACAGACAGGTGGAGTGGTCATCTCAGGTAATTCTGCTAGGTCAAGGTGCACCTCAACCTGTGTTGTCAGCCATGGCTGGTCACGGTGAGGTAAAGGCAACACACACAGAGGTAAGTCATACTGCTCCAGGGCATGTGTAAATCGGACAGCTGGCCAAGGAGACGATGGCCTAGCGGAGTACAGTCGTTCATGGGGCGGATGGAGAAAAATAGTATGGCGAAGGTGTGAAGAGTATGAACGCACCCGCACCCCATAGAATAGAAGCAGTTGGTCATGCCTGTAGTGAAGAGGAGGTTCACCAGCAACGGCACAAATACTATTAATACTATTAACAGGGCTTGTGCGAAAAGCCACAGTCGCAATACTAATACCAGCATGGCGAACACTCGCTAATGGTTTCAACAAAGATGGCCTAGCAGAAGAATAAACAACACTGCCATTGTCTAGTTTGCAAAGGACCAGGGCATGATACAGCCAAAGATTCAGGTAAAAAATTATACAGATTGTAGAAGGGTATAAAATATAAATATGCAATTAACTTGTGTCAGCAAAGCTAAATGGTGATGATATGAGATGTCCAGTTAATATTGTATGGGCGTGTCAGTAAGACAAACATCCAAAATACTGCATAAACCAACACATCTCCACCACTCTTTAACATTACAATACTGCAATATTGGTTGATTATTGTAAAAAAAAAAAAAGACATAACAAATGTATAGAAATGGCAGATTAGCAGTGCACTTGTAGTACATATGGAGGCAATGTACTGGCAATGAGATTAAATGCAATGACAATGAAACAATTATGTGCTGGAGTGTGCCAGTCACCTTCCTTGTGTTCAGCTGCATTAAAGTAATGCTTCCAGTTTATGGAATAACTACCAAAGTGTAAAAAACCATTGAGTGTCTGTTCAATATTTGCTTACCCAGACTTAGTAAATAGAACGAACTGTTCAATAAATAACTCAATCGAGCAAGAAAGGTACATCAAAATAACTTCAGCGGTGGCTGTAAAGCAACAGCAGACAGAGAATGTGCTGAAAAGTATCAATATGTGACCTAGGTAAATAATGAACTTGTGCATCTTTGTGCTAAGTGTGATCTCAAAATGATGAAATTGGCCTGACCTGTGAAAAACTTCACCAAGACGTAAAATATGAATCTTTCACTGAACAACTTGGTTAAGGAATACTCATATAATTTTGCGTTTAGCAGTGAATCAGGAAAAAAAACTTACATTTCTATTAACATAATTAGAAATTTTTTTAAAATTCAATCATTAAAAACATGATTCTTTGATATTTTTTCATTTAATCAGAGATTATAATTGGAGTACCTGTAATGAAAATAAAGTTATTAATTAAATGGTTCATCATATAACGAACACCACTTTATTGAATGTTCACGGCAATGACAATCCCTAAATATATTAATAAATCCTCTAAATATCCGCCTTGGTTCTAATCACATTTAATTAAATTTTACAAAATCTTTATTACTGTAAAATTATTAATGTAATTTACTATGAATTATTCTCTCAATTCATAAAACTTGTGAAATGGGAACTTAAACATGATAAAAATATATGGTTGCAACACATTACTAATCAAAGTAAACATGATCCCAGGAAATTTCAGTATTATGTCAAAACTATGAAAGATGGTTACAATCAATACACCAAACAAAAATTTTTATCCAATTATATACCATCAGTTAATTTCCAAAATTTTTTGCAAAGTAGTTTATTGTAAAGCAACAAATTCAAGTATTAAAGTGAAAGATGACTTCGCACACACTTGGAATCTTCCATCAATCGAAATATCAGAATGTTTAATATTATGGGGTCAAACAACTTGAATCTTCGATAGGCTCTAATATACCAAATTTGAATGTAAAAGGTTGTTCTACAACTCTAGATTCCATCTTAGAACACCATTTTACTACTTGTTTAACCACTAGTACTTATCCGAAACTACGAAAAACTACAATGGTAATTCCTATACATGAGAAAGGAAGCAGTATACAAAATAACAATTATAGATCAATTTCACTTCTCTGCACCTGCCGGAGGATCCACAAAACTGTGAAAGTGGATCAACGCTATCTTGGCGATATTTAGGGGCCCACCAGATAAAGAATTTTTTTTAGAAAAAATAACACACAGGCATTTATATTTTCATTGAAATTCGTAACTTTTTAAAACCCAACATGGTTTTGTGAAGCTCAGGTCTAAAGCCAGTAACTAACTTACTTCCTTAAATGCAGTTTATACTTCCAGAAAACAAGTTGATGTTACTTATTTTGATTTTACTAATGCAATTGACGTACCATGAAATAATTCTTCACTTTCTAACAAATAAAACCTAAAACCTAAAAATTATAGTTTTGATCACAATCTTTGATTATTTGAAAATTATTTACATAATAGTTAATATTGTCGCGTAGCTAATTTTTTGTTGCTGTAGTCATGCTAGTTCTAGGTTTTATACTTTTCTCTGAAGCGACTGTGAGGCCGCGAGACCTGGGTGTTTTGCAATAGGAGGTCGACGTCATCAGTTTGTGCTTAACTGTTCACGGAAATGCATTGTCATCCTGAGGTTCGGTGCACTTCGTTTGCGAATTGGACAATTTCGGTTGGTGAAAGGATGCTGCTGTTGCGAAACAGGGAGATGAGAGGTAAGGCCCACCTCTGGTTGAACGACTGGCTCTCGCTGTGTCAGCTGTCGTGAGCATGCACGATGTTCCGGGGTTAGTTAAGTTCAGGGAAGTTCACAACTGGCCACGAACCGGAAAGGACTTGGGTGCAGTATGCTCGTGCCTCAGGCAGGCCTCTGGCCTCGCCTGAGGTCTGTTTTAATTTGGGAGAGTACAGATCCTGGCGCAAAATGGAGAGACCGTGTTTGTAGTGATCACTTGCCTAAGGCGGGCCACTTGACCCAGCCTTAGGGCTGTTTGTGTGTTGTATAGTTCATGTGGACTAAGTGGAAATATGTTTTAAGTTTTAACATCATTGTCCGATCGCAGGTGGTGTGTGGACGTGTTGTCGGGACACGAGATGCTAGAGTTATGTGCGAGACGGTAGGAGTATCCCTCGTCGTGCGGCTCCTCATTGGGATAGGAGTCGTGGGTTGATATCCGGCGGGTGCACTTTGAGTGTTGGCCGCAGGTGGATGAGCAGGCTCTACAGACCTGCAGGGTGGCGTCTGACATCAACCAAAGGCACTGTCTCGAGTCGTGTCACAATGAATGAAGTTAATTTTAAGTCTTAAGTAAGGTTAGAGTTAAGTTAAGTTAGACATTTTTTTGCTAATAAAGTGTCCTGGTTAGGTAAAGTTTTCTGGTGCAGATTCTTAGTTAAATTAATGAACTCTCCACTCCAGACTTTCGGACGAAATAATTTATTTTATTCCAAAGGTATACTCACCTCCTATCTAGTCATTCCCGTAAGCTCTGTTTAAGACTGTTTTGTTTAGCTCTTCTTCTGAGTGGTGTTTGTCAGTTAATGTTTACTTTAATATTAAATAAACCTGTTTAATCTTAAATTTGAAACCCGAGGCTTATAATTTGTTTTTCCCCTCATCTAGGGAGTAGAATGTACTGAAACTTTGGGAATGAACTGAATTTATGAATTAGCAGTTACATATCTTACAACCACCCTGTAGAATATGAGTTGGTTTTATCCCAGTAACTAGTACTCCGAGAGGAAGTATGCTCTCACAATGCCAAGCAGTCTATTTTATTGAGTTTACTTAATTTAGCCCCCCTTGTGTTGTGTCACCCATGCGACATTGTTTGGAGTCGCCATGCTAAGTGACTGACGTTCTTAGTAGTTATTTAATAAAAAAATTATTTTATTTTTAAATTAGCAGCTTGCAACAATATAAAATACCCTACATTTCAAAACCGGACACTTGACAACCATATTGTATCATTCAACCTCGTCCCTCGGCCGGCGTAATTCCGCCGCAGGCCACTTGTGCATGAGCCTTGTGTGTGTGTGTGATGCATGCAGTGCATGTGTTGCGTGTATGCCGAAGCCTTAAGTGCCCACGAGGGATGTTAGTTTCAAGTAATTTCTGTATAATTATTTTGCCTGTTTACTCCTGTGCACATTTTTGTGATTTGAAGGGTTTTGTTAGTTTAAAGTAATTGCTGTATAATTATTTTGCTGTTATGCCATTTCATCCAAGCTCATATTATACCTGTGCTTCTGTAGTCCACACGTCTGTCACTTCCGGCAGCACGGATGTGCTCCGCTTGAGATAGCCATGGGGCCGCAGTCTTTTCTCTATGCTGTTTCAGACGGATACATGCCGCGTGGCCTGCGGGGGCNTTCTGTAACCTTATAGTTTTGCCCCCACAGCCGGCTTTTGGACCGCCCACTGTTCGGAGGGCTCTTAACTAATAATTGTCGCCGCAAGGCCTTTTGCAATTTGTGAACGTACTTTGCACCCAAACTGAGTCAGACGGGGCCACACCATAATTTGGTTGCAGCCACAGGGCTATTTTGCAGTGTAACTTGTTTGTGTGTATTTTCTGTGCCACTTCGAGTGAAGTTATGTAACTTTTTTAAAAATTATATGCCGGATGGCACCTGATTCTGATGAGCATTTGGTCGACTGCATTTGTTTAGTCTATAACCCCTACCATTGTGTAACAATGTAAGGTGTGTTCTGACGCCGAAAGCAGAACAGAAGAATAATTGTATGTATGTTCTGACGTCAGGTAAGTAGCCACGTGGCGACGTTATGCCCTGCAAGAGTCTCTACCTTCCGCGTGGCAGTGCGCTTATTACAGCCTGGTGCCCTGGAAATCTAACACATGACCATTTTCATTTAACACTAGCTGACGTCGGTAACAATGTGGCACCTAGCGGCGTGTCGCTTTCTCCTGTTCTGACCAACACCGGTGGACTAATCACGTGAGTACAGTGAACTGTGTATCCTGAAAGAAACTGTGTTGCTACGCAAGTGTGTTTTCTTTCCACACTGTGCACACATACTGCAAGGGCTAGGAGTTAAACGGTATCTGTGCGCAAGTGGCTGCTCGGACGTTTCAACTAACTCTTGCACCATGAACTCAACAACAGGCACGAGTCCACGTTTGTGTGCTGTGTATGGTCGCCTTCCGCCTGCCGTTAGCTGAACACAGGCAGTTGCGGACAGTGGGGTGTGAGGCTTGCAGGCAGGATACAAGCGAAACCCCACAATCACACGTGCAAAGCGCCGTGCTGATTTGCTTCAGTCTAAACCCAGAATTGGCGTGTTGCATACGATGCCGCCACCGTAAACATCAGGACTGTGTGAACACAGGCAGGAACCCTTCCTTCACGTTCTGATTATTACTGTGCGAGGTATGCTTCACCCCTTGTGCTTGCCCTAGCGCTACAGTCACAAAAACAAAAAACAGACATGCCACACCTACAGCGTGCGCCACTGAAACCATGTGTCCGAACCTCCCATTACCAACATTTATGGGCGCCTGTGGGAAGCTCCAAGCAAGTTCTTAAGACTATACAAGTACAAGCTGGCTAGACGTGGACACCTGGAATGCATGAGAGTGAAGTAGGGACCAGGGAAGTGTCTATCCGCCAAACCACTGCCGTCCCCAGGAAGCGAGTCGTCTATCCACCACACCACTGCGGCTCTCAAGAAGCGAGTTGTCTATCTGCCGCGCCACCGCAGCTGCCAAGAAGCGAGTAGTCTATCCACCGCACCACCGTGGTCCCAATAAGCGTGTCGTCTATCCACCACGTCACAGCGGCCTCCAAGAAGAGAGTCGACTATCCACCACACCCCCCCAAGAAGTGAGTTGTCTACCCACCTCACTACCGTGGCCCCCAAGAAGCGAGTTGTCTATTCACCACATCACCGCGGCCCCCAAGAAGCAAGTCGACTATCCACCACGTCCCTCTGCCCCCAAGAAGCGAAGTAGGGACTAGTCGAGGCATTGTGACAGGGATTTGGGAAGACTCTGAGAAAATCCACTAGCTTGAATGACATGTCGTCTATCCACTGCATCACCGCAACCTCCCTCGAAATGCAAGCCCCGCACTGCCTGAGGTAGTGTGTTGTCTATCCACTGCACCACCTCAGTCCACAGTCGTAATGAAATTTTTTTCAGAACAGCGCCGAGCACCACCTCATCGCACCTGTTAGAGGTAGCCCACGACGCAGGGTCAACCATTCGGCTAGAGGCTACATACAGCGCCAAGCACCGCCTACCCCGCCCCCGTCAACATGAGTCCAGCCGGACATCATACACGATGCCAAGCATCACCTCATCATCCATCCTGATGGAGGTTACACATGACACCAAGCGCTGTCAAAAAAAAATTTAAAAAATTAATTTTGAGAAAAAAATATTTAAAAAATTTTACATTTTTTTTAAAACTCGTTGGGGGTGATGTCTATGTTATGAATTTGATGGTTGTACCTTAAATGGGTTGGAAATTATGGATAACTATGATTATAAGTTTGCATAGGGCTTAAATGACTTCGTGATCATTTTCGATGTCGGGGGTGATGCATATGTTATAATTTTGGTGACTATATCTACTAACAATTCGGAAATTAGGGTCAACTATGCTTATATGCTGTGAGAAGTTGTATGCCAGGGGACATGAACACAAACATTCTTCAGCTAATATGAATGGTACTGACTTGTCAGTTTCGAGAGCCTCGCATAGCTAATCAGAGACGTGACCATTTCGAGAGCCTTGCGTAGCCTATCGTAGATGAGATCATTACGAGAGCCTCGCATAGCCAATCAGAATCGAGAGCCTCGCGTAGCCAAACAGAATCGAGAGCCTCGCGTACCTGCTTGCACATTCCGGCTGATATTGTACAATTTCAGCCGGATCCATCCGGATTGCGCAAACCAGCCTCATTGTGTATGAAATATTTTTTTGGGGAAAATTGGGAAATTGTTAGGGAAAAAAGGAAATTTTTGCATTTTTGGGGGGGGGGAAGGGATACTTTGAGAGAAAAAATTGATAATGTGGAAAAATTACGTCATCGGCTCCCGCGGACGATGCCCCAGCTCGTCCCTCGTCCCCCGCCAGGTGTTTTATAACCGCTCTTTTATAGCTACTCTAGTGCATGTGGGAATACTAGAAAACTTATTCTGTATCTGACCATAGCCAACAAACAGTGAAGTAGCCATTTCAGAAACTTTTAACTTCAGCTACTAAAACACATTGCAGTGGCTGATACTTCAACAACGAAACACAACACAGTTGTACTCTAAGAGCATTCTCTGTAGAAGTTTCAAGCATCAGCCTCCCCCCTACCAGCAACAAGCCATGAACAACTATTAAACGTACTAATCCTGAAACCCCTAAGTCAAGCATGAAACAAGTTAAGGGTATTACCAGAATTTGTACCTAAATAATTACATATTACATTATGTAAACATTGAGAAATACTTATACATATGGATTAGTGATGACAATAGTAGCCAATATATTTGTTGATTGTTGTACTTGTTACTTTCACAACACAATATTCCCCTTCAAACAATAATAACAATAATAATAATTATTACTATTTATCTTTTACAGAAATGATACAATAAATTTGTAAAGAGAAACAGTCACATATTGTAATAAATTAATGCTATTACTATTTTTAATTAAAAGTTTAACCAACAAAATGAAAAGAAACCACCAATAATTACTGATATATAAAAACACTAACCAGCCCTACTGTGGACCTATAACAGTAAGTCAATGGACAACAAAGCTATAATAAATTTAACTGAAGCCACTTACTAAACCTTTTAATTCTTAAGACAGCTACACTTATGATTATAAGGTGGCACCAACAGAAATAATCAATTATGCATATGCTTGTATGGAAGAAAAAAGTATGCAGATTATGTACTTCTACTAAAACTGTTAAGAAAATTGCATTAACACATACCGAGGAAATGAGAAAACTGAATAGGAAACACAACTTTAACCAGATAATTTACCTTCCTCTTTATTTTATCACTTGGAGGAGCAGCATTGTTACACACTGATTTGCAGCATATCTTCTTATCAATTTCACTCTCAGGCATCTCAATTCCACTCGCACGTTTTGAATTTCCTTTAGCAGTCTGTAACCATCAAAAAACTACAACTGATTAATTTTCTGTAATTATATGCATACTCATAAGATTAAAATAATACAAGTGTGTCAGCATTATTAGTCTTACATACACAAAGTCTTAAACACAAAATGGCAAAATATTTACACCGTAGTTAAAATACTGCAGTGTGTGTCCATTATAAGATCTCAACAAATGGCAATATGGGCAGTTTTGTATGATAAGAGAAAAAGGCATGCCAATGACGTGGGACTTCCTGCGGTAATTCAAAATAACATGAGGTACTTACTCACAAAAATGTGTGGTGGTCATGGATTCCAAAAAATATTAACAATTACAGCATAAGTAACATTAAATGCTCCAGGATAAACTGCGACATGCATGCAGCCATTATTAATTTAATTAAAACATTGTTACATATTTTCCAATTAATTTTTAGATACCAATATCATGGCTTATTTTCTTGGCTGTTTATACATTTTATACCAACTGTATAGTATTTTGATGTGAAAATAATTTTCTCAGTAAAGCTAGTGCACTACATTTATACTTAATTATATAAATTAGTATTTAACTGGGAGATTAGTATACACACAATAATTTTTCTTTACATTATAAAAAATTGTTGGAATATATTAAAAGATATGCTCAAAAGAATATGTCACTCCCTGTTAAAGTAACTGCTGGCTTGTGAAAACAAAATTACAAATATATTAAATATTAAATCACTTATAAAATATGACACAATATTCAAGAAAAAAATCACATTTAGTAAAATATGCAAAAACTCATAATCAACTCAGGAAGCACCTTCTGGCTAACAAAAATTACTAAATAGTTTCATGTGTCTGCTTCCAGAACTTGCAGCAAAACAAACTGCTGATGAAAAATCAATGAAGCAACTTGTTAACACTTACACAACAGACACATCTTACAGCAAGCAGGAAGACATTAATGAATTCTGGATTTGGTACTAATTACTTGCCTCAACACCACAACCATCTCAAAATGCTTTAGATGCTTATTTCAAATGTAGTGAAACTCAATTCCCAATAGTAATGATACTTCATATACTAGCTTCATTGCCAGTAAAAACACCAATGAGCAATCTTTCTCTTACCTCATATGCCTGAAATCATATTTATGCAACTGAATGGAAGGGTCTGGCACTTTTAAACATTTATTGTGACATTCATATAAGCCAAAGACATGTGTTAGAAGAATTCAGAAATAACTGACACAATTAAATTTTTGGTTATTTTAAAAGGAACTTTCTGAACTACATCAATGAGACATCGCTGTACAATAATGTGACTAAAGTAATGCCTGTGTTTACAAAACCCCTAATTAACGGACTTTGTATTTACTGGACAAAATAGAAGCCACAATTATTTATATCGCTGTGACCACTTGCTGCTTGTATGGCGTGAAAAGCGTTGTTCAGTGGTGAGATAGATGCACGTATGAACAGCTGTATTAGGCAGGAGGGTGGAAGGTATTTTTAGAAACACGCAATGGCTCAACTGCTGGCATCTACTATAGAAGTGACCATAATTGATAACATGCGTAACACTTCCTTGTAGCTTGACATTGATTGTAAGGGTTCATGTTCAAAATGTTTATTTATGAATACCTAAACAAATGAAATTGTGACTGCCCTTCATACAAACGATTGGCATTCTTTTCTGAGTAGGATCTGTTCTAGATGTGTGTATGCTTAACTTCCGAATGGGCCTCTCCCAATATGTCTGCTTCTGTTTACTGCAGCAATTTTGTATGTTTTACAAAGCACATTCCTGCCAATTGCTAAATTTCCATATAATTTTTACAACCTATACATTGCAATTAGTGATGCATTCTGTTCATTTTTATTGTGATTACTACAAACTTACGGTAATAAACATGTGCAAGAATTTCAGTCCATGGCGTTTTAACACATCTTTACATGACTTTGCTATTTTGCAGAGAGTGGAAAGTTCCATCATGAAAAAATTAATATAAATAAAGCAAATGGCCCTAATATGTATTTCCAGCAAAGAAATTTATGTTGTTTTGTTGTTCATGGCCTTTCACAGGACAACGTTTATTTTCAAAAGAATCATACTTAACTTCACCTAAATGGTAATATTTTTTTTGGATGTACATTTATTTCTAAAGTGTAATTTTGCATTGCTTGGAAATCATGGAGAAGTACATACAAGATTTTATTCTACAATATAAATGGTTTTTAACAAATTATCTACATGCCACTTGTAGGAAGGAAAGTATTTTTAAAATCGTGCAACGGTGTGGTTGTATGGTCATTGAGCATAATGTTGCTCACATGTAACATAGTCAAATTTTTTTGAGAAATATCACTTACGAATTATTATAGTCAATCCTGCATTTAAGTTACAGATTGTGCATGCTTGTTGTGTGAAATGAATTTTTTTGAGAAATATCACTTACGAATTATTATAGTCAATCCTGCATTTAAGTTACAGATTGTGCATGCTTGTTGTGTGAAATGAATTTTTTTGAGAAATATCACTTACGAATTATTATAGTCAATCCTGCATTTAAGTTACAGATTGTGCATGCTTGTTGTGTGAAATGGCTTGCACCTAAGGGAAAAAACTAGAAGCAATTGTTTCAGTTGCAAAAGTGCTTGAAATGAATTTTAAAGAGAGCGATGATACATACAGAACATATACATGCATGTTGTTATGCATCATTTTGAGCCGTCTGGCAGCTGCGTGAGGCATGAGAAAATTTAACTGTAGCAGGTGGCAATTGATAACATGACCAGAAACGTCACCACATACAGTCTGAGATTAGCAAATGTGGTGAAGTGTGACTAGACTCGGTACAATGCTGATGGTGACGCTATTCATATCAAACAAATATATGCCTGTTATAGTATTCTTGCTGATAAAGGGCGACCAGGACCTGTATTTTTCTCATTTCTGAGAAAAAATGTGCAAGTGGTACATGGGTAAATACAAAATTTAACTGTCACACATTCTGTATGCTGCCTGTTTCCATTTCCAGATTATCATCTAAGCTTGAGAAAGTTATAAAAAAAATAGAAAAGAAAGGCACAGGAGTGAAAATGTTGACAAGTTAGGGGAACAAAAAAATTTAAATCGTCATGGTGCAAGTTACCATGCTCACAGCAAACACTACTCAGCTGAGATTCAGAAAATATGTTAACTACACAAACTCATGCTTTTCCTTTCTTTCCCTTGGACAGCTAACCATTGGTCGTAAATTATCAGAAATACTTGGCTACACAAACATCTTCGCCATGTTGACAACAATAACACTAAAGTGACCCACTAAAATATTTATAACTGTAGATATTTTGTACTTTGCCATTTACAGGACTTTCTTATTTCCTGGACTATACCTCCCACAATTAGTTTGTTTAACAGTAGTTCTACTGTATTTGTTTCAATGAAAACTCTATGCTATACACCACCATGTAGCTGTTTCACAGTCAACTCTGCACTTTTGAAAGCCTTGCTTAGTGTCTTCTTCCTGCTAATTGTGTTTTCTTCCATATGTCACGTGTAGAAGATAACATTACCATTGACCCGGTGACTAATGTCTAACTAAACATCAATCAGACGACACTGTGAAACTGTTACATCACAATACAAACATGTTGCTATTTCACCAGTTCTTATTGCAGTTTGTATAAAAACAGAGAAACCAATCACAGTGGCCACTAATTTAAGCATTACTTTTTAAATACGAGGTAAAAATTTATAAACACATTTCCTAACAGGCTGTCAACATTATTGTAACTATTCCAGTCAGAGTTTATGTTAAAATATGTGCAGTTATCAGCAGAAAATATTTTTCCTCAGGTTGATTTCAAGAGTTAACATTCAATATTAAATAAATAATATATTTGCATATGCATAATTTTGTATCAAGGAAATGAGCCAATAAACCTCAAGAATATATCATTGGTACATGATATGTGAACATGTTTGTAATTTAAAAGAGTCTATAATAATATCTTAACTTTTAGGGTTAGGTGTACAACCTTGTACAATTTTGAGTATGTCAATTTAATAACTTCAGTGTCACAAGCATTAAAGATGTTTCTAAAATATATGTCAATGTTATTAAATATATAGTTTTCTATTATCATCAATGTCTTGAATTCAAGAAAATGTTCAATGCATAAATTTGTGATAATTAAACTTTTTCATAAATGGAGTAAATTAAATTTAGTTTACAAAGATATTATGTAAAATTTTTTGTATCCATATTTTTTTTTTTTTTTTTTTTTTCTAAATACGTATGTAACCACAAACAGCATCCTTAGCAAATACGGCAATTTAAAAATTAATTCTTGAGCGTTCTTAATGTAAGTACATAAAGTTAACCAAAAATATTACTAAACACCAGCATTAAAAAATTAAAGTTTAAAATATTTTGCCTACTTTCATTTATATGGATATATATTCAAGCCATTTTGATGAGATTATCAAATACATGGCTAATAGAATCTTTTGTTTTAAAACATTGATTCAGATGAAGAATTTCCCACATAATTTGGTAGCATTCAGTAGAATGGCTTCTGAAAAGACATTTAACCAAATTTCTTTGGTAGAGCTACTTTACAAAAGAGCAGACTAGCAAGCTCTTACCTTGTAAATATAGTGCACACAATAAAAACTTCTGCATAAAATTTTTGTTTTCATCAGTTTAATTGCACCAGAAATAAATTATGGCATATTATATTAAAAGAGGAAGACTGCCATTCTGAAAGTGACTGCTCTGTAAAATTATAGGTGTAATAGCATAAGTTATTTATGTTAAGTAGTTATGAGAAGTTAATAGTGTTAAGGTTGGCAGCATATACAGGAAGTGATATAGGGAGATGTCCGGGATTGCCAAAAGAGAGAACAATGGCGGTTGTACATGCTTGTATAATGTAGACGAGTAATCGGTAAGAATCAGTAGTAAAACATGTTTATCTGAGATCTTGTGTGTTTTATTTATGCATATAAGAATATTTATAAGAACAAGACATAACATTAAGTTGCATCCCTGAATGCAAAATTTTGTGAAATCTGTTGTTGAATTACAGATATATGTCTAAGCTGTTGCCTTACAACATGATATGAAATATTTTTTTTCAGTTATTGAATGTAATGCAAACAGTATTCCAGGTTACGTTAAAATCAGATTAATGTTTTTTTTTTAGATCTGGCATGTTACACAAAGCAGAGAGGGGTCAATCTTCAAAAGTAGCCAATCTTCTAAACTAACCAACAAAAGAGGCTGTGTGGTAGGGTATGTAATGCTTACAATAGGTACTGCCAGCATACTAAATTTGGTTGCAGTAGTTATGATGGTTTGATTGATAAAGCACACAAACGCAAATATTTTCATGACCATGATTCTGAAAATAAATTTCTGATCTACTAAAATCAAATGAACAACTTGTGCCATTTAAATTTTGTGGCACACCTTGTTTGGTAATATTTATGTTGTTTCCTTAATGCTTGGTAAGTTTTATGGTTTTTTTAAAGGGCAAACTCTGTTCCTGGTTTCCATTGCCATCTGTTAGGTAAGGTTGGAGAATCATGAAAAACTATTCTGTCATTCCAAAATGGAAGTCATATTAAGTAATTTGAATGTTAACATTTAAAAAAAAAGGACAATTTGTTTCTTTCAAGTAAAATATGTAAGAGAAGATTCTGTAATTTAATTCGCAAAACTTGCTCCTTGGTCAGTTTTAATATGGTAAACATAAATTATGACTTATCTGTTGGCATTCTGTTTTGGCTATCTACAAGGAAAATTAAGGCTGCATTTTCATAATTAATTGTAAGAATAACATTATAAGTAAAATTATTTTAATAATCTATGATTTTAAAGTTAACAAAATTTTTATGTATAATTTTGCTATGTTCTATGTTTGTTTCAAGACTCAATGATTGTTCTTTCGATGGTTCTGTACCTATAAGTGGCAAGCACATGCAAAGGTTATCTTTGAAAGTCTTGAAAATTGCGGAGCCAATTTTGGGAATTCGCTGAATTCGTCTTTTTCAACCCTTTACAGACTTTTTCCAGCCATGAACAAGCCAAAATTATAAATATGTAAATAGACACAAATTTTTATGGATACTGCTTTTGGTAAGTAATATGATAAGTATGTTGTTTGTTTACATTTTTAGTGTGTTCACTGTTTCACTATTTATATAAAATTAATTTGTTTTCATAAAAGTACAGGTCACAGGAGTTCGTGGATTTTGGGTTGCTGTCCCTGGGCTTTCTGACTATGGAAGTCTGGAAATGAATTGGGATCAGACGTAACCCCGTTACCCAAGACAACATGCCCCTCTTGTAACAACTTTCTGCTTGGGGATTCGGTTTCACCAGTGGGCCAGCATCCCTGAGACATGAGCCAGAATACTTAATTGATATGCATCATGCATGTACACATACGCCACACCTACTAAACTTATGTAATCTCCTAAAATTAGGCTGATGTAAAAAAAAAATGTTTTTATAATAATTTTAGTTGAATCCAATATACACTGGGGCTGCATTAATAAAAAAAAATCTAACGTTAAAATTTACCTAAAACTATTTAAAACAATTTGTTAAAATGTAACTGATATTCGTATTTATTATTTTATTAATATAGATTGTAAAGTTCCGTCTTTATAATATTACCGCCTCACAGGTAGGCGCCATATTGTGACGTTGCGGAAGTATTACTTGTTGCCACAGCTTGCTCATAGGTAGAATACGAGACTCAGTTCCAGGTGACACCGATTAAGTAAAAAGAAGAAATTCCAGATTAGTTTGCTTTATACTTTATTTATCATTGAAGTTTCACAGTGCTGCACAGACGACTTTCCAGTTTGCAGAGTACGAACTTTCACAATTAGTTATCCCAGTGCAGAAAACAGCGCCACAGTAGTTTACAGTTTGTTAATGTCTTAACTTGCATCGCAAGACTTAAGTTCCGAAGGCAGGAGGGATGTTTGTTCCCTCCTGGCACCCTAACGACCCCCCACACCGGCGGAAATAAGTTGATAGAATTTAAGTGACGTTACATTGAAAAAGAAATGCGAACAAAAGATCTTACGGTCACGGGTGCTTGCCGGTGTGGGTGAAATTCTTCACGCCTAACGCGTCTTCACTCGCCCGATGCGCCTTCTTCGACGGTTGGTGACTTTCTCTCCAGGCGATAGGCACCACCAGTATATATTAGGCAGGCCTATCCCCCCTTTTCCTAAGATAAGCGCAAGGCC
>NQII01000123.1:80595-105676 GCA_002778355.1 Clitarchus hookeri | reverse complement strand
ACAAATTCTTTTCTTAAGGACTTACCAATTGCCTTTTCTTCAATTGAAAGTGAAAGTAGAAAACATGTTAACAAAATATTATTACCTTTCCTGTAGTATAATTAGACAACATTGTAACAAAATTTTATAATATTCACTGTAGTACATAAAAAACTACTTATATTTAAAGAGAATTCACAAAGTTCTTTCATAAAACACTGCATATCTATTAACTACGATTTTCACAAATCGCAATGTCATCACACAATCATAATTTCACATAAAATACTCAGAAGTGTTTTGTGTTTTTGGCTCTAAGTAATTTCATAATAGTTTACACAAACTAAGCAAATACTTTTTTAAGACAAAACACAACTAAACTGCATTACAAAAATGCACTGCAAATGAGCACACTATTATTACTTAACCTGTATTGGTAATGACACTTACAAAATATAATGTTAATGACCCTTACTACATAGTAATCATTAGCACAAAAAATGTCTTCAAAGAGCGTTATCAGTCATTCCTATATTTCACAATTCCCACTACACTGTATGCACTTCACATGGAATCCGTTTGTCCAGTGCTTAGTGTTGTTCATGTACTACACTTACTCATACACAATGTAATGATGGTTACAATCTTATCCCTTAACACACATTTGCTTCTTCCTGGCATAAAATTAATAAAATACTAGTTTTAACCATTATTACACGTAAATTTATTGTACAATTCCTTTTTAAAACATATTGACCGTAACNATGTACTCCAGTATTTTTGCAAAAACGCTGCTCGAACATCTGCATATTTGTTCCATAATTGCTCCCGATTGGTAGCCCATTGCTTGGCTGCACCCTCTAATCGCGAGACAAACAGATTTAGTTTGTTTTCCTCAGAANCATGAATCTGGTACACATCATGGCCTACTTTCTCTTCTATAACATATGGGCCTTCATACAGTAAGAAGAATTTGTGAAATTCTTTACGCTCTGCAGATGAGAGAGTTTTATTTTGGATTAACACCTTATCCCCTTTTTTTAACACAATGGGGTTAAGTTTCCTATCATTCCTTTCTTTTCTCCTTGCGGCCTTCAATACCAACCTTTTGTTTACTCTTTGAAACTTGACTGCTAGATCACACCCTTAAACACCACCTTTGAAGTCCAATTTAGTCAGCTGTGATTCTGGCTGTTGCGCTTTAATTAACTCTACCGGTGTATATCCTGTGCTGTCGTGGTGCACGTTATTCACAAGGTGCTCGATTTCTGCTACCTTTCCTACCCACGAGCTATGGTTCTCGTGGCAGAACACTCTAAACAGCCTCCCCAATTCCCTCATTACTCTCTCTGTGGGGTTTGCTGAGGGATGGTACACAGATGTATATCCTACCTGTATTCCTAACAGATTCTCTAGTGCTACTCTCCATTTTCTACTCCGAAACTGTGTTCCATTATCCGAGATTACCTTCTTGGGCATTCCTACCTCTAGTACATACTTATCAGTAATTCTTTGGGTAACCGCCTTAGCAGATGCCTGCCTTAATGGGTACAATTTTACAAATTTTGGAAAAACATCTAAAACTACCAGTAAATATTTCATACCCAGGTGCCCAGCTGGCATTGGACCAAACAAGTCTACTGTCACTACCTCAAACGGTTCTTTAGCTAAGACATGTTGCATAGTCCCATAACTCTTAAGGTTTGGTATCTTTGTTTGAGCACACAAGAGACATCCTTTGATACTCTTAGCCACTCTACGATAAATATTTCTTACCCAACAAAACTCTTGAATAAATTTAACTGTTTTAGCAATTCCAAAATGGCCACATTCTACATGTGCCTTTACACATATCTCATCTGCCAAATTATCAGGAATACACAACACCCATTGCTCTTCCGCTATTACTTTCCTCCTAAATAGGATTCCATTTTGAATAACAAATAAGTCCGATATTAGTAGGGATGTTAAAGGACACTTTATTTCCTCCAACACTTTCGCATATTTTTCATCTCTATCTATTTCCTGGTTCACTTTACCTACCAATCCCTGGTATAATGCTACTTGTTTTTTAGATGCCCTAAGAAAAAACTCTTTCTCTAAAGATCTNAATATTATTACCTTTCCTGTAGTACAATTAGACAACATTGTAGCAACATTTTATAATATTCACTGTAGTACATCAAAAACTACTTATATTTAAAGAGAATTCACAAAGTTCTTTCATAAAACACTGCATATCTATTAACTACGATTTTCACAAATCGCAATGTCATCACACAATCATAATTTCACATAAAATACTCAGAAGTGTTTTGTGTTTTTGGCTCTAAGTAATTTCATAATAGTTTACACAAACTGAGCAAATACTTTTTTAAGACAAAACAACTAAACTGCATTACAAAAATGCACTGCAAATGAGCACACCATTATGACTTAACCTGTATTGGTAATGACACTTACAAAATATAATGTTAATGACCCTTACTACATAGTAATCATTNACAACATGTTGTTGTACTTGCAACTGCGTCACGTCGCAGTCACATAACCAAAACAACAACTTTCGAAAACCTTTCGGAACTAGACGGTAAACGGACGTAAACAGCAGATGTCCGCACACGTCTGCTCGACCAACAAACACGGGAAACTANTAACGACCCCCCACACCGGCGGAAATAAGTTGATAGAATTTAAGTGACGTTACATTGAAAAAGAAATGCGAACAAAGGATCTTACGGTCACGGGTGCTTGCCGGTGTGGGTGAAATTCTTCACGCCTAACACGTCTTCACTCGCCCGATGCGCCTTCTTCGACGGTTGGTGACTTTCTCTCCAGGCGATAGGCACCACCAGTATATATTAGGCAGGCCTATCCCCCCTTTTCCTAAGATAAGCGCAAGGCCTCCGGCGATGCCAGTAGCGTCATCCAAACTACGCTGTGTCTCGCGCTCACAACATGTTGTTGTACTCGCAACTGCGTCACGTCGCAGCCACATAACCAAAACAACAACTTTCGAAAACCTTTCGAAACTAGACGGTAAACGGACGTAAACAGCAGATGTCCGCACACGTCTGCTCGACCAACAAACACGGGAAACTAGCCACCGCGGCTTTACTTGAAACTTGATAAAATATTACAAGGCTTTCCAAAGCTAAATACACACGAAAGAATTTACACTCGTGTCCCGAAAAATTAAGCATATTGCATCATTACAAGATGTTTAACATCACCTTAACTTCATACACAATCTTATTTGTTTTATGCTGTTAAATGATTTATATGTGAATATTTTTATTTTAAGGTAATTTGAATAAAATTGCCTCAACCAAAAATAAACTTTGTCTTTTTTGTTTTAAATTGGAACTTGTTTGTAGCTAATTTTTTTTTGGTAACACGTTTCTTTTTACATATTATGAGGAACCCAGGAATCTTGTATATCACCCAATGTTCTTTAACTTGCTCCTCTTTTTAAGCACATTTAGGTAATCACAAATTCACGCTTAGGGCCTCAACTTGTACAATGACTGCAAGATTACGTGCTATTCTTTAAAGGGATAGTGCTGACATTAGAAGAAATTTTTTTTCCTCAAACAAGAAAAAGACTTATTAGACTTATTGACGCCCATTCTATCAATTGGAAAAGAGAGAAATACTGAGAATTTCACCATTTGTACATGGACTTAAGAGCAGATGACGACAAATTTTTTGAATATACCCGTATGTCTATTGAAACATTCGATGAACTTGAGACAGCCAGTTTCCCCAGCCAAATGCCGTATTGTAACACTGAGGCATACCATACTTTATTACCAATAACATCAATAATGTAGTATTTCAAACATATGTTTCTATGAATAAAGTAAAAATTGCATGAATTAGTAGTTTTGTCTTAAAACATGTATTATACAGTACCTTAGGGCAAGACATTGTTACTTTCCACATTTTCGTTGTAAAACATTTAGTACAAATAATGTGAATTTTCACTGAAAGTATACATAGGAACTCAACATTATTCTTGACTTTGTGTGTTTATTCAACATGCAGATTCACCAAACATTTTCATGTACGTTTTAATATAATGGTCAGTTTTGGAGTTATTTTTATCTTACATTTTCCTGTGTGAATCTCCTAAGAATAGACATAGTCTACTTCAGACCTTACAATCTAATGCACAATATTATGTTGTTGCATTTGGTATGTGAAATGAAAAGAGGTTGTTAACATAATGTCAGAACTAACTTTATTCAAAAGATACTGCATGAAAATAATGTTTGTATGCAATTACAAATAGGCTAGTGTTGTTTCATTAGCTGTAGTATATGGGATATTGGATTCAGAGTCAGCGTATAGACAACCATGTCCAAGGGGAAGTTCTACGTCAACATCAGAGCACATAGCTTGAGGTTGTGGATAAATGTGGTCAGTGTAAGCATCCAGAACAACTTGCTGTACTTTCTACCACAGTAACTACTTTTTTGAGAGAATTGAGCAGTTCAATGAAAGGCAAAATGCTAATGCATGGTTCCCACTCTTTCTTGCCCAAAAATGTGAAGCACTTTTCACACACTTTCAAGGACATTTCAAAAACATATGAAGAACAAAAAATTTTTTTCTCTTCAAAAAGTCAGAACATGTACAGCAAATCGTATTCTTCCTCCACCCATCATTCAGTCAAAAATATAACCAATAGGCAAGACAGTTTTCACTGCAAACTGTGTAGTTACAATATCATCAATACCACAGTTGTTCATAATTAGGTTACTCTGTCTAGAGTATGGCTAATAATTTAAGAGCAGCAAAATAATGCTAAGGCAATTCTCAGTCAACTATTATCTTGAAAGTCCCATTACTTAAGCCTTTCTGTACATAACAGTGCAATGTTATGAAATGAAGTCCCAAAATGTAACATGTTCTATGCTGAATTGTGTAGAATGAATATAAATGGCACACTACCAAATTTCTAAAATCTACATACCTGATACTGTTACACATATCCGCACGTACACGTACACACTCATAAACACATATTACGATAAAAGTTACCATACAATCAATGCAATTTTTTCTCACCACTATATTTATTTGCTGAGAAAAAACTTGTGGTCTCACTCATTTTATAATAAACACACATAAGTTTGCTTTTAGAAGATGCATTATTATACCATAGGCTGCACAGATATATCACAATTTTGAGCATGCTATTTTCTTTTCATCTTTTCAGATCTCTCTAGAATCTTCCTTTCAAGCTTCTAAAGTACAAATAATTTTTCTTTTGAAGTCTCCCTAGAATTGTTTGACTGGATAATCAGATTTAGATTTCTGTTTTTTCTGTCTGTTCAGCAAGTTCATCAGCAGTTTTCTGAATGTTGTATATTAATAGTTGAAGTTAAAGCTTTTTGTTTGACTGAGCTTCAGTTAACTCAAGAATTCATTTCTTTTCCACCTCATAATTTTCTTCTTCTAAGCATGACCTATACTTTTGTCAAGATCCTGTAACAGATGCACACAATTCTTTGCTCAAAGATACATTTTTGATACCACCACAATATTAGATCTCTTCAATCATCAACCTCTTTGCTATATATGCCTCTTCTTTGAGATCGTCAACTTCCTGATGGCGATTAACAGAAAATCCTCGCTCCATAGCTGATTGGCCATGAGAGAATATTAAGAGCATTTTAACTGGCCACAGATGTTCATACCTTTTTAGACCACTATATTGAGTTTGGAATAATACATCAATTTTAGAAACAGAAGGGTCAAAATCACTGAATGCTGTTTTATTTTCCTGTGCACTTTTGTGGAGTTCTTGATACTCCAATAAAATTTAATCACAAAACTTTTCCTGAACTTTTTTGGCATTTACAAGAATATACACAATTTATTTAATTTTCTTTTATAAGCTGTAGCTATTGGTTGACATGAATCATGGATCAAGTCATGGAACGCTTCGAACAAAGGCATACTTAATTAGGGTCTTTGCTGCTAGATCCTCAACCAACAAGAAAATTAAATTCTGAGTTTTGGGTCTGAGTTCAAGTACCCTTCTTTTTGAAACTTCACTTTTGTGAACTAGTTCTCTGACCATTCTATCTGCAATGAACCCCACACTTACTTTGCTTGAGCTCAACAGATACTTTTTATCTTAAAAGTCAAAGAGAGAAACTTGGCGTGGTGTTATATTCACAATGTACTCACTCTTCATGATATTGAAATTCTTCAAAAAACTAACAACCATGTTTCTTAGATCTTCAGCTAAGAAAGGCAAGAGTGGGTAGTCAATTTGATACTTTTGTTAGAAAAGGTTGCAATAGTTTACCAACAGAAAGAAAAATGTTCAATTTTAGTGACATCAAAACATCTTTACATGCTTCCTCAACAATGCTGAATGATTTTATTTTTGAAAGGTTTCCTTTTCAACCTACTTTCCGAAGGAAAGAAAGGCTTATGAGATCACTTTCCTCTCTGTGTGTGTGTATGTGTCCCCTTCAACTTGGTACGCATATGCTATTAAGTAAGGACACCTGACTCATATAGTTTTCAAACATGTTGGACACATACTTTCAAAATGGTGGCCATTTTAAAATTTAGGGTGATATGCCATATATCGGAACCCATTCAACTGATTCAAACCAAATGTTGTATGCTGACAGCGCACTGCGTAAGCATTCAATTCAGAGGTAAATATTGTGGTTGATCAGCCATTTTGGAAGATAGCACAAAATGAAAAAATTAAGCTTTTATGTTGTATCCCAAAAACTACTACATCAATTTTCACCAAATTTGGCACGTAGGTAATACTATAATAGTCCAAGTAAATGTAAGTAATTGAAAATAATTAGGCAATTACTTTCTAAATTGAGGTCATACAAATATTTTAGGTTTAATTGGTATAACTAGCATACTGTTAAACAAATTTCAACCAAATTTTGTATGCTGACAGTATCTATTACAAGTATCATATAAGTAAAAAACAACCACTTTCGTCAGCCATTTTGTAAAATAGTACTACATGACATAGAAATTACACAATGTCACCAAAAAAAAAACCTATTTCTACCATATTTGGCAAACAAGTAGCACTATGGCAAGCAATTTGAGAGGGTCAATCACACATATTTTCAAAATGGTGGCCATATAAAAATTTCGACTCACAATTTTTTATCTACAAAATTACAAAACAAATTTCAACTTAACTGTGTATGCTGACAGTATCAATTATATCCATCAAAATTGTGTATGCAAAGCCTCACTTCTCTGCCATTTTGTAAGATAGCGCCACGTTAAATAATATAGTTTTTATGTTGTGTCTCAAGAAACAATCAACCAATTTATTTCAAATTTGGCAAAGACGTTGTACTTTGGCAGACCATATTAATATATCTGTTTTAAGTTTGTAAGTGTCTTATTTTCTGAATGGCACCTACACAAACATATTAGCTTAGTGTGCTATATATACAAAACTATGTAACAGATTAAAATTTTTACCTCGTATATTTTATCTATGACAGTCATTGAATGTACTACTATGCAAAAGTTTTGTCCTCCATTTATGAAGACAGTCACATTAACAATGGAGGTTTTATGCCATATCTCGAGGACCAATCCACCGATTCATACCAAAATTTCGCACAAGTACTGCTACAGTAGGATATGTAAATTAACATGTGTTATATGTGGTAGGAATGTTTTAATGAGGTTTATATACAAAATTTATATTAATTTCTTATATCTTTAAAACGTTTCAACAAAATTCAACTAAATTTTGTGTGCAAACGTTATTAATTAGAAGCACAATTTTTCCATACAGAAATCCTCTCTTGCCGGATTTTTTTGCACAGCAGTGTCAGGTGAGAAATATGAACATTTTTCAGTATATCTGGAACAATTCAACTAATTGCCACAAAATTTTGCACGCTTACAGAAGGCCATGTAAAGTCACATGATTTAAATGGGCTCAAAGAATGATTTTTTATAGGGCAGCCATATACTTAAATATTTTTGTGTGTTTTGCATACCTATTTAACAATTTAATGAATAAAATCAAACTTTTTATGCTGATAGTATCTATTAAAAACGTTGTGTACAGTTACTTGCTTTAGGCAATTTTGTACAATAGCACCATTAAAAAAATATATGGTTTTTATGCCATATCTTAGAGACCAATAAATCGATTTTGATATAATTTTTCACACAAGTAGTGTTATGATAGGCCACGTAAACTTGTGTGTTTTTAGTGGCTCAGACACTTATTTTCAAAATGATGGCCGTATAAATATTTCAGGTTAGTGAACCCTACCATTTAAAACATTAAACTGATTACATCCGAAGTTAATGCTCCGAATCCTACCTCCGTAATGCAATTGATTGCAAGCTACCTTAATTTTGATTTTTTCTGAATTTGAATCCTGCGTAACACACTTGTAATTGCCTTACTGTTTCATATGTTTCTGGTTTCATTTCTAATGATATTGCTGTCAATTAGACTTCAATGCCTACTTACCATCTGCGCTTTTAAGAACTTCACTAAAATTTATTTGCACCCATGTAGAAGAAAGTATGCTCATTAGTAGAGACCTGAAAAAATAGAATTTGCGATAGAACAAAAAATAACGCGAATTTTAAAATTTTAGTACGAATAAAGCAATTTTCCCTGTTTTACTTCAAATAAAGATATTTTGTAAATTTACACCCACCTTTACTTGAAACTGAACCTATATTCGCAGAATGAGTGTTGCACAATTATCTGTTTTGTTTAAATATGGCAAAAAAAATGCACACCAACATGCAATTAATGTTTATATCACATTTTGTGGTTGAGGCTAAGAATACTCATCGCACTGTTTACCAAACGTACACCGTCTTCGTTGCAACTAGTTATTTTTTAGTGTTAAAAATGTTGAATGTCTTAGGTGTCAATAATTCGTGGAACACATTTTGTAGCTTTCTTTGAATGACACACCCGTTCCATCATTTTCTTTTCACGTACACAGTTCAAAAATATAATAAACACCAAACAAAAGTGTTACTGTTAAGGTAGCGGGAATTATTACAAGGCCTTGACAACCATAGAATACTCGCGGCTAGAGAATATTTGACAGGAAATCGGAATGTAAATTAGCGCAACAGTCAAGGTGAAATTTTCATCACTGCTGTAGAGACATGAAAATTTAGCAATTGCTATAAATGCAAATTTTCACATAAAAAACAAAAAATTATAATTCACGAATTGTACAAAATCCTGTAATATTTATCACCATAAATGAAAACATGTTTTACTTTCCGTAATGTGTGTTTACGGCCATAAATAACATGACCACAAGTGATGATACGGCACTTTGAGTAAACATTCGAGTGCACGGCCCTGCAAAAGTTTATTTGCTCACTAGGAAACCCCGCCATTGTTGTGTTCACGTCTAACAAGCACCACATTATCTATGGAATTTGCGCCAACTAGTTCGCTGAGTTTGTTTACATTCATAGCATCTTCACGTTTTATCCAACAATTATTTATTATTTACAAAGTAGTGCGGCTGTCAAAAATGTGTTTTTATGCATTTATTTATGTAATATATTTGTAAATTGAATTATCACGTATTTTATTCTTGTATTCTTCCAGTTAACTGTATTATTTATCTTACATATACTCTGTAAATATGTGTGGTAAAAAATTACATGTTTTGAACAAACAAAAATTTTGTTAGCGGGACTAACGAAAAAATCTGTTGTTGAAAGTTCAGATAGTTAAAAACATAACGGTACATTTCTCTAATATTGTTTTCTGCTCGTACAAGTCTCTTCATGAAACAGTCCCATATGTCAGGAAGAATACAAAATCTTAAGTAAGAAAATGTGAAATGGTTTTTAATGCTGTCTGTTGATAAAGGAAACTAGTGGTTTTTGTCTTAAAAACGTGGATGTATTTTCTCTGGGAGTTAGGTATTTTTGCAAGGAAATAATTGTTAAAAAACACTGCTTTTCAATAGGAATAACACTGCCAATTTCAGGTTTTATGAATAAAGTGATATTTCTCAAATTATGCATGTCTTTATAAAGAGGATATGAAAAAATGGAGCAATTCTCATGCAAAAACCTGCGTTTTTGTAGCAAGAAAATAAAAGCTATTTTTGCCAAAAATAACACATTTTTGGGGAAAAAACACCTACTTTTTCAGGTGTCTACTCATTAGTTATCATTAACTTCTTGTTCAATTTCTTTGACATATTTTGTGAGGTTATCTCCAATTTCCAGTGTTTTTACAGCTGCTGGCACATTTTCCAACCAACTATGATTGCAAAATTTACAGGAGAGTTTTTTCGGTTAGAGAAATATTTAAGCATTTTTCTCAGTGGGTTAGAAAATCTTTGAATAACCAGTAAATACTTGCCAAAAAAAAATTTCAAAGTCACACATGATGTTGACTTATTACCATGTTTAAAGCCATTATTGAAGGTGTGAAGAGTGCAACTGCCTACATCTATCAGAGTGCAACCAAAATCCTTTTGCAAATCAGTTTGAAGAACTCTGAATAGCTTCCAGTTGACAGATGGATCATCCATTGATAAGTTTAGAAGTTTTGAGAGATTCAATTTGTGTGTTGCTTCACACAAAACTGATAAAGAGTTTCTTCTGCACTAGAATGATCCATAAACACAAATGTGAAGTGCCTTGTTGTTACCTCATTGCTGTTAGGGTCCCAATATCTTATATTTATATGTATGTCCATTTGTTTCTTTTGATAAGAAAGATTTAACTTCTCATCAAACAACAAGCAAAAGTGTTCTAGTTCACTGTCATACTTGAATATAGCAGCTCTGAATTATGGTGCAAGTCCTAAGCATATAATATTTGCACATTTTGTAGCACTACATGAAAACCGTTTCACAATACTACTATCTGGAAGCATATTCTTGAACAGTTCTGAAAGTCCTTCACAAGAATTAAGTAAGTAATGAATGTCTACACATTTCAGAGCCCATCTAATTTCAGCATCTATCACCTCTGTTGCACTGAAATATGAAGCTACTGATGGAGTAGAGCTGCTGTTACTTGTAACTGGACTACTGTCTACAACTGAAGATGCAGTTGGAATACTTTTACACTCATCTGTATTTAATTTCACTGTGCTGCAATTTTTAACATCAAAGAATTGTGTCAATCCAAGTGATTTTGTTGCAGCATCAGTAAGAGTAACATTTTTATTTCCCCTGAAAGAGATGCGGCAGTATTATTAAATGTATAATTTTGGCTTACGAGCACAAAAAAATTTGTCAGTAAAAACCACCACTCTCCCACTTCCACTGCCAACATGTGTATTGTTTCCTCAAGATACGAAAAAACTTCATTATCTTCCAAAATGGTGGACTAAAGAGACTCTGTGTAGACACATTTGATTGTTGTAAAAGATACTACCAGCATATAAACAAAAGTTGAAATTTGTTACTTGATTTCGTAGATATAGAATATTAAAATAAAATATTTATATGGCCGCTGTTATGAAAATAAGTGTCTGGCCTACTTAATACACATCGGTTTATATGGCCTACTGTAGTACTACTTGTTTGTCAAATTTGGAAGGAATAGGTTGACTGTTTCCCAATAAACGAAACTTGATTCTTATGAAATGGTGGACAAAGAGGATCTGGGTAGTCACATTTGATGATTGTAATAGATACTGCCAGCATAAAAAGGTAAATTGTAATTTGTTACATTTATTTCATAGATATAACATACAAATTTTAAATGTTTATATCGGTGCCATTTTGAAAATAAAAGTCTGACCCTCTAAAACATGCCAGTTCACATGACTTGAGTGCTAAATTTGGTAGAAATTGGTTGACTGTTTCCAGAGATATTACATAAGGAATACATTTCATGTGGTGATATTTTACAAAATGGCTAATCAAACAGGCTATGTAATGACACATTTGATGACAATAAAAGATACTCTTAGCGTAACATATTTGGTCAAAATTTGTCAAAAAGGATGGTAAATATTGCAATTGAACCTAAAATATTTATCTTGTCACCATTTTGAAAATAAGTGCCTTAGCCATTTAAATAGCAAATATGAAAATGGCCTATAATAGTATTAATTATATGCCAAATTTGGCAGGAATCGGTTGGGTAGTTACTGAGATATAACATAGAAACTGTATTATTCATGTTGCACTATACTGAGATATAACATAGAAACTGTATTATTCATGTTGCACTATGTTCCAAAATGGAGGATTAATATCATTATCAATTTCTAAATTAAATACTTACATCATGCACTGCCAATACACCAAATTTGGTTTAAATCGGTTAAATGGTTCCTGAGAAACAAATTAAAAGTGTTATTTTTTTCAATTTGCACTATGTTTTGAAATGGCAGACTAATAAAATTATCACCTTCTAAGGCAAATTATTATACCCTGCACTTTCAATGTACCAAATTTGATAAAATTGGTTGAATGGTTGCCAAGATATAAAATGCCCTAAATTAAAAAATCTTTTGCCAATTCAAAAGTATTACCAGACACGATCTAAAACTATAAAACTCCAATATCCTTATGTGGATCTAGTTTGGTGAAATTATGTTGTCAGGTTTAAATATTATTAAAAGGTGAAATCAATTCCAAACAGACATTTGGGTGATTGCATGATAAAAACCAAAAAGCAAAATTCCCTCCGTACATGAATAGTTGGTTTTGTGGAATAAATTGAGGTATACGTAATTATCACGTTAAATAATATATACATATATATATTGTACCGTTAACAATCCATTATGATGTACTTTAATAACTAGCAAAGTAATTAAAATAAAATAGACATTATTCAACATGATATGAATGGTGATATGTAACTTACGTTAATTTTAAAACTATGAAAAATAATTTTGACCGAATGGGATTTGAACCAAATAGCCTTCCACTTGAAACTGGACACACTACCAGTTACACTAACAGGACACATACAGAGTATGGTTGGATAAATAAAATATACATAGTTTTGCCTATTATGTTTTTTTGCTTTGTTCTAATGACGAATGCATTCAAAACATATACTACACATTTTGTATATTCTTGCCGGTATTAACTTTTATTTACAAAACAACTAAATTATGCTGGTTTCCTAATTCTTTCATAAATAAATATATGTAAAATTTGTATATTTGAATAATAACCATTCTTAAGTTGGTAAAATGTTCAGAAGTAAGAAAGACTATAAGCAAGAGGAAATAAATTTATTCATACAGTGTATTATGTTGGTACCCTAAATTTTATTCCAACTACAGAAGTTGGCAAGATATGACATCACCATTAATTAGGCTTTCTTGCAGAAATGCGCAAAAGTCCGTTGTTTGTTTCTAGTGTATAACTTGAGCACAATGACGGATCATTTTTATATTCTGTAACAAATTTTATCCACAAATGTTTTAGATAAATGTGTCTGTATATGTGAAAATTTTTAACTAACAGTGCATGCAGTACAACTGCATAATAACCACGATCGGGGTAAGTTATTATGATTGTGTGTTGGTAAAACCTGCAATTTACAGTGCCCCTTGCCGTAAATGACTTTGGGCAATGTGTATCTGTGCAACTTCCTTTGCATGGGGAGGAGGGGATAAACGCACACAGCCATTACGACGCAACAAGCGGCAGCTAGCTACAGAGTGGTCCGTGATGGGTTACACAGAGCAGCAGGAGCATGTAATAAACTGTATTGCGCAACCTTGGTTGGGCACAAGCATGAACGCGTACCTTTACAGTTTTATACATTCACACTCGGAAGTTTGCACATACAGAGTTTTATAAATACAACAGATGCACTTTTATAAAAAGTTACATCATGATGACTGTTAGCAACAACATATTCCTACAAAGTTTTATTACAATCTGTTCAGGGATTAAAAAGTAATTAGCTGGGGATATACATCCAGACAGACATTTGGGTGATTTCATACGCCAACATTTTGAAAGAAAAAAAAGGCTAAAAAGAACACAGTGCAAGTTAACGTGCTCACCGCAAATACTACTCAGCCAAGAACCAGAAAATATGTCAACTACACAAGCTCAACCTGTTCCTTCCTTTCCTTTAGACAGCTAACAATCGTTCGGTCATAAAGTATCAGAAATTTTTTGCAGCTCATCATCCCTCCTGGCTGCACAAACATCTTTGCCACATTGAAAACATTATTGCTAAAGGAAACTACTCAAATATTTATAACTGTAATTTTTTTGGTTCTTTGTCATATTTACTAGACATTCTAGTTTACCAGACCATGCCCTCCCCCCTTCCCATACATCAAGTAAACAAAGGTTTTACTGTAGTTCATGTATTTGAGAAACCCCATAAATCCACATTTTGGCAAAAATGAGTTAGTTAATATGTTGGAAGGTAGTTCTACGTGGTAACAAATAACCACAAAAGTTCACACAATGATAGCATAGATTCAGCCATCTATAGTAGCTATGTATTTGAGAAACAGCATAAGTCCAGGACTTACGTTGTTTCTCTATCACCCTGCTCATACACCACATAGCACTCTAAAACCGGTTGGTACTCGCAAAGTCATAAAGAAGTGTGTTGTTAAAGTTGCTCTCACTAGATAGCTATGATGCATGGTGAAATAGTAATCTGTGGTGCTGTATTAATGTAGTGTCAATACCATAGACAAAAGATAACATTACCGAGGTTCAGATGTTTCTGGTAGTTTCATTTTTGAGCTGATATAATGGAACTTTGCAGTGAGGATGAATGTGTGACTGACAGTAAAATGCGTAAGAAAGGGTGTCGAATACATTTAGGTATAAGGAGGGCCTAGAAATTTTTGCGAACCGCGAAATAATGTGAAATACTGAGAAATTATGTTTATTTGTAACATTCTGTAATAATTCCAGTATTCGCAAAACAACGACAAAATTGCTTGTTTAAATGTATCTAAAACCACAGTGTGAGCTTCTTTTATCGTGACAACTATTACAAACATTAAGTTTTACAATTTTCAATTTGTTATACAACATTACTTCTCATTTACTTCACATACATGCGGATAAAAAAACTATATGCGTGGTGATCATATTGTTTACTATAAAAACGTAACAAAATTATAGGTATGTCACGAGAACGATTCATAAATAAATTGGTAGCAAGGTCAAAAGATTATGATTGCACGTACAATTTAATATATATTGAGTCAAATCATTATGGCGCTCGTTCACAGGCAGATCGACAGAATCACACCTATTTGTATTTTATTTACAAACGAACATCTCTAACCAAAAATGTTGGTGATGTGACGAAAGTAAATAGTACGTATATATAACACAGATAAATATTTTTTTTTTGTAGAATGTAATAATCATGCACTAAACATTTGCGTGGTATTTGTAAACACTGCAGATTTTGTTTTAGATTGTGTCCGAGAATTTGAAATTGAAGGGTTTTTTGTGTTATAAACTGACTAAAATGCAAAACTGCGATGTAAACATTAGGTTTGTTTTACTCAACATCTTTTTGTGCCCTTTGACTGTCAAGACCCTGTTCCGCATTACACTTATCAGAAGTAATATGGCGCTGATGTGTTTTACTCGCCGGGTAAACGTGCTCCAAGGTCACTCAGGTAACACTCTTAATGCTCCTCCTCTCGAGGAAGAATTGTGGGGGCAAATCGTCTCCTGTATGTTTTGGCATGCATAAATCGTCTGCTTGTGTATCATTCACACGTTTGCACTGTTCGTCGTGTGAGTTGGGTGAGAATAATATAAGTTTTCAAGCAACATTTTATGACGATAATATTGTAAGGGGTTTCATGTTATTCAAACCGATAGGTTAGTTTTAAACATTTGTGGTTAATAGGGATTTTCATTGGCCCCATTCGGTATATAACTGTTTGGCTTTAAAAACAATTATTACATTTGTTATTTTGGATGAATAGTATCAATTTTCTCAATATTAATTTATATAATTAGTAAAACTGTAGATTTTCCTTTGCCCTATCATTTTTTCAAGACAATTTATAAACCAAAGTTGAAAACAATTTGATATATTTTTTAATTCATCTTATTCATCTTTTCATTTAGTAGAGATACAGTTCATTGAACTTGAAATGCAAAAATGTGTTGTTGTTGTCAAGACATCAGACAACAAATATTTGGCACTGTTGCAACAGCTTCATTTTCAGACGACTTTCGGTTCACAATTAAATTTCGTAAAATGTCTGCTAACTCAGCAATATTAGTTTTTCTTTATAAGGAACAGTGCATTGGTGTGTTCTCTGCGCTCATCTGACAGTTATCAACTCTTTTTAACCGGGTCAACTTGACCCCAACTCTTCCAACTTCTGAGAAGCAACAAGAAACATTGAGTAAAACAAACTTATTGAGTGGGCGGGAAAAGACACTTGGTTTAAACACTGCCGTGCCATATGCACAGTGATTTAATGATAATGGAGGACAAAAAAATAAAAGACATTTGTATTGGAAGCTAATTTGTGTAATTTTCATAGTGCCAAGAAAACAAAAACAAATAGGTTTTTGCCACTTCTTATATATAAAAAATTTTACTATGTAAGGAGTATTATTATTTTATCAATAATAATACTAGTATTTTGTCGTTAGGTTGTGGATTTGTGTTGGAGTAATATTGAACTGAATAGAATTTAATTAAAATATTGTTATCTATCAATGAACAATAGCTGTATGTGGGTGAGGTAAAAATCTTGCAAAACTCAAAAGCTAGTGAATATTCTTGGGCAGTTTTAAATGTCTCAATAAAGTACAATATTTACTGCACAAAAATTATTGTGACGTGACAATTTGTGTTACAGATAAGTGCACTCTCGTAAGGTTGTCCTTTCCTCCTTATCGTTAAATATTTTTTATGGTTTTCTACTTAAATATGCACTGATTAAAAGAAAGAATAACAAATTCCATTTAGTTTGAATGAAATCATTACAAAAACAACAAATTCATGTTCTAATAATAATGCATGCATTTTTTGGCTATAAAATTTATTTGAATACATGAAAATATTTTATTGACGAAATGGTGAAATTTTAATGACAAAATCAGCTCATTTTATCTACTGTAAAAGTGGGGCCCTAGGTATAAGTCAGAAAAGATAAAACGAGCATGTGTAAAGTTGGAAGTTTATACCAGTTGGTAGAGGTGAGCTGATATGGTTTTTGAGCCTTTTCCGATATTGCCGATACCAATACAGATACTGTCTTGACAAGGAAAAATAACATTTTCTCATGTTTCAAAAAATTAAAAACTTTATTTTTAAAACATTTAGTTAAAGGAAATTTTAATTGTCTTCATTTTCATTGTTTCAGTGATAGGCCAAACTATTAAGATAAAAAAAATCTAGGAACCACTTACTAGTTAGTAATTAAGCAGATGTTTTAAGACAAAAATAATCTAAATTGATTTTTAAAAATGTGTAAGATATTATGCACATATGAATTATGCATATAATGTATTTGTAGTATTCAACCTACCTTTGTTTTCCACAATACTAAATGGTAAAAGGTCTGTGCAAATAATTTTTCCAATGAGACTATTTATTTTCACAGTGCGGGCATCTGATTAAGGATAAGGTATACTTTTTTCCATTAATTCATACACGTTATGAAATTTCGGTTTAGACCTGTTTACATCAAGGCTTGATGAACATGTAGCTACACAATCGTTATCTGAAATTTGTGAAGTACTTGCAATTATGGCATGGTTAGGCACATTTTATCTGTTAAAAAGTTGTGTTGAGAGTTGTAGGTACAACAGGCCTAGGAGGACACTGTTGTAATTTGAAGCTCTTCCACTTCAAAGGGTACGTACACTCAAGGTGCCGTTTTAAGTTTGTGGTACTATATGACCTCAATGATGTTCCGCCTCTCGAAACCAAACATTTGTAAATATTGCAAACAGCCTTGCAATCTTGCGTGTTGCTTAGGGTAAAAAAATTCCACACGTAACTTTTCCTTCCACCCATATTATTTGTTTTTTGCTGGCACACGTAAATAATTTCACCACGTTCGTTCTCTAACCTAACACCGTCATACTACTACCGCAACAGCAAACAAACGAAGGAAACAAACAAAAAAAAAGACAAACTGTTGGATTGGCGTCGCTAGGCGGCAGTGATGTGCAGCATGTAACCAACATTACAAGATTACATAATTTTTTTATGCGTCGCCATGTTCGCGGTTGGATATGAAATTAATAAGACAAAATATTTATGGAGGTAATCGTAAATATTAATTATTGTTAATATTAAATATGTGTTAAACTGATTAAAGGTTAAGTTTTGTTCACATGGCAAGCTTGCCTACAGCGATAAACGGAAATGGTGGCTAATATTGTTTTGTTGTATACATGTTTTGTAAACAGTCATGCAAAACGTGGATAATTTTGCTTTAGAATTAAATACAGCCAATTAGGTACTTTAGTAAAAACCAATTTAAAAATAGCTATTATTTTAATAAAACCAAATACTGCGCTAATCCACTCAAATTTTGGCAAGATGAAAACAGCATCATCTTAGATTCGTAGGGCAAAATATCGGTGATTTAAACATGAATTGCAAACAATTTCGATAATTACGATATCGGCCGGTTTCAATATATTGGTACCGGTATTGCCTCAGCCCTACCAGTTGGAGTGGAAAAGAAATTCCTGCAAAAAAGCAGGGTGGAGACTGCAAGTAAGTATAGTGTATGCAATTTGTCTCCATAAACATGGGCAGCCTTTACAGATACTTTTACGTTTGTTTTAAAAGTGTATTTTAATGTCTGAAACATTCCTTGCTACTGTAGGTTATATGAAATTCTGTTCAGTTCAGTCCCATGAAAAACATGTAGATATTCATAGCTGTCTTGTATCTTTTCTTAGGTTTCCACAAATATTTTGTCGTTGAAGTATGTTTGTAGGCATTGTCTATAGTTTCATTACTGTTTTATGAGACAATATACCCTTATAGGTACTCAAAAAATCATGTAGTGCACAATGAATTCCACCTGACAGGCTGCTTATACTAAGGAAAAGGAAAATACTGATGTTGGGCGTATTCTCTCTGTTGCAGGTGCAGACGAAAATGTTTCACAGTTATATCTCCAGCACAACAGGCAGAAATCTTCAACAAATTTACAGGTTTAGATAGCAAAAATAAATGAGATTGTTACCTCCAGAGCCTTATTTCCACAAAAAAGGTTATGCCACATAGACATCGCCTTCCAAAGGAAGTTTCTTCAAAACCATCAGGAGGATCTATGTATGTATACAAGATATCATCAAGTTTCATGAAGTTCGGTAAAATATCAAGTATATAAAACAGCTTTTTGTAACATACATGCTATCACGGGGTAACATGTTTACAGTATTTGTAACTTGCACTCTGAAGGTAAAAATCCACATGACAAGCATAGGAAGTAAATTCCAGGTAATACCAAGTCAGGGTTGGTAATAGATGCTATCAAACAGCATTTTACCTCTTTTCTGGTGAAGATATCACACTACAGTAGCAAAGAATGCCACTACTTAAGCACGAAGTTAGATATCGAGACCATGTACTCACTCTTCCAAAAGAAATACCCTGAAATGTTGGTTGTGAACTATTGCTTCTATCTGAAAGTTTTCAAAGGACATTTTTCTGTCTTTTGGGCAACCCCAGCTAAATATATGTGGTATTTACAAGGAGTTGGATGTAAAACTCAGGAGCCCCTTTTTAAACCAAACAGTAAAGAAAGTAGCAGAGGCAGAAAAATGTGTGCATTTGCACCGGGCTGACAAGTTTGCAGCGAAAATAAAGGAAATCAGCAATGTGACCAAAGTTGACAACACAGGCAATGTGGGGACCATTTGCATAGATTTCATGCAGAGTCTTCAGTTACCTTGCATTCTAATCAAGGAGGTTTTGTACCTTAGACAATTATCCATCAGTGTTTTCTATATACATAACATCAAAGATGACAATACAACATTCTTCGTGTACCATGAGGGAATCGGAACAAAGGGGCCTAACAAGGTATGTTCATTTATATTGGAGTACTTGAACCCTTCAATGAAGGGAGTCAAAGAGTTGTACATATTTTCTTATGGGTGCAGTGAACAAAATAAGAATCAAACATTCATCAGAATCCTGTCAGCTTTTACCTTGTTAAAACTCTTTTAGACGCATCAACCACTGTTTCCCAATAAGAGGCCACTCTTTCTTGCCCTATGATAGGGATTTCACAGTACTCAAAAGAAAAATCAGGAAGTATGACAGAGTGTACATTATCAAGGAGTACGTTGAGTTGATTGTAACATCATCGTGCAAGAGATCCTTCATTGTTGTGATACCAGATTCCACCAGCATTCTGAGTTCAAGCAATGGTGGGCCAAGTATTTTAATAGGACTGTGCTGTCACAAGAGTCCTATGGCAAAACCGTTCCTAGAGACCAGAAAACAAGCTTCAAACCAAATTATTTCAAGCAGTTTAGTTATGCAAGTGACAATGCTAGACTTATTGTGGAAGACACTTCATTGATTCACTCATCAAGCACAATTTAAAGGTACTGAATTGCACACTTTCTGACCTTGTTCTTCCAGCGAATATAGCGTATCCTGCAGGTTGAATACCTATAACCCAGAAAAATATGGATAACCTCTGCCGGTTACAAAACTACATACCACAAACCGAAGATTGCCCGTCCTTTTATAATGAAATCTCTTAGGGGCCATACTTGGGTAAGTTTACCAAATAATCTGATTAAAGTTAAAGTTAGAGAAATAAAAAGTTAACTGATTAAAGTAAGAAGTTAAAATCCTTGCAAATTAACTGATTAAAGTTTAAGTTAAAACAAAATTAACTATTTAAAGTTAAAAGTTAAAGAACCACAAAAATTTTAGTTAAAATAATTTTTCAAAAACGTTTCTCATCTTATTTATTTAAAACATACAAAAAACACAATTTACAGTCACAGAAAAGTTACCACAACTTGGTTCCTGGATGCCGGATTAGATAGGCCTACTTATCAAAGTTATGAATTAACAATCTTCTACAAAAGGATTTGAAATAAAACTTCTACCATAAACTCTTATAGCACAACTTAGCACGAAACCAGACCAGTGCAGTGACTACAAAAAACAATCATAATGCACAGCACATGGGAGTGACGCTAGATAGGCCCTTCCGATCCACTATTTTGTCGGGTCGCAGCTGTGTCCTAAACACCAAAAATATAATGGAAATTTATTTATGTTAAAAAATACAAGCCAGAAACAACCAAAATATCTGTGCTCAGTTTGTAACTACAAAATAATTAGAAAAATGATTCATTTTTAATATATAGCAAATTACACGACAATTTTGTAACTTCACTCGATAGTTGCACAGTTGCTGCCCTGTCCCACTTGATGCTTTGCTTTGTGACTTGCAGCACGGTGTTAAGTTTACAGATATGAGGTTGCTGATTTTAGATTTGATTCATTATAAGGACGTTTAAAATGCAAAGGTCTTTGAAACAATGAGGATCATCAATCTTCAATGCCTAATTTTAGAAAAAATTGGAAGTCAATCCCTGAAATAATGTATTCCAATTTGAACAGTATGAAATAGGGTTACCTAAACAATTTTACCTTCACGAAGATGGGTTCCCTTGATTGTCTAATCAGGGTAGCCAACATATGAATTCATAACTTTTAATTTGTGTTGATGTGCATTGACAAATGTTCTTATGTTGGCTATATAACTGTGACCTGTTTACATTTTGAAGCTCAAAATAAGAGCTTGACGTAATACATGGAAGTGTCGCCTCTCTACTTTACTTGCTCTGTGGCACAGTATGCTGCGCTATGACCATCAACTGTACAACTTTAATTTTTGTGTAGTGAGAAACCGTGTTGATAGATCGCGATAATGGCATCTCGCTTAGCTCACAATCACATTGCGTGTTACTAATGACGATCTTTGATTCAGTACATAGCATCAGTGTATTGATATGTATATTATGGTGTGCAGCTTGTCGGCCATCAATTACTTTGCGTATTTTTAAGGAGTTTGTCAAGATATTAATGGCATTTGCCTACATTTCATTGTCATCTTCGGCCACCAGGTGATCACAAAGTTAATTAATGTTAGCTTTAATCTTTAACCAGATATTTCAGCGATTAATTGTTCAAATTTAATTAGTTTTAAAATTAACTAATAAATTAAAGATTACACAATTTTTTTATAATTAATTTTAATTGTTAATTTTTTTAATTGTTAATCCTAAGTATGCTTCTGGTCCACATGTGCAAAGGAAAAAGAACACAACTCTAGCCTGGTGATTAATTATTTCAACATAATCTTTAACCAGCAAGACTTGTGCATTTGAAAGAGGGACTATGCATACTTACTCATATTAATTGGTGTTATTTTGCATATATTTCAGTGTTAACATTCAGTAGTGCTTTGTATAAAAAACTAAATATTTAATTTTGAAGCAGTTTTGACTGGTTTCAAGCAAAAATAATTAACATTAACAATGAATTTTGATTTTCTTTTGTACATTTGAGAAACAACATATGTCCAGCATTTTTTAAATATTGTTTTTGAGGGGAATGTAAATACTATGTTCTTGTTTTCCAGGTTAAAACAGTTGTAAATTCACTTTATATTGTACTTGTAATTTTATATCTATGTTTTTCGCCACATAGCAATGCATATATTGTTTTTTTTTTTCAATTCCTGTAAAAAGACTTGCTTGTGACTTCTGGTGTTTCTCAAATTCGTGATTCAATTACTACACTAAACAGGGGCTTTACTGTATTCTTGAGATTTTTTTTTAAGCAATCCATGTGCTTAGCACTTTTTTAAAGGTATGTCTGTTAGAAATGGGTAGGCAAATATATCACTATTAAGCGGCCACACTGATAAGCTGACACAAAAATTCTATCCCTAATAGTTTTTCGTGTTTTCCTTCAAATCAGCTATCAGTCCATTTTTACTACCAATCATTACTGGTGTATTGTCTGCAGAAAATGCTATCATATGACTGACAGGTACATTCTAACATTCCAGTTCACTGACAACTAACTCATTAATATTTCAACCTGTTGAGATGTCTTCAAGTTCTGGTAATGATAGCACAGATGAGACAAAAGTCTGTGCTTCTATATTGAAATATGCCACAATCTGCAGATAAATATTCAAATTGGAGTTGTTGGCACCATATATAGCTAAAGAATAATGCCCAGTTTGCCAATTTTAAACTATGCCTTCCCTAGTCGTTTCTGCCATTTCTCCAACAATTGCTATTGTTTATGTCCTACCACATGCATATCGCTTCGCGTCTTCAGAAACATTTTATGAAATGATGGACTGGCATGGTCCGCTACCCTTGGTGGGACATGGTGGTGTAGCAGAAACTTGTAAACAAATACCCGGCTCTTAGAACATTGTTAGCACTGCTATGGTTATAAAAAGAACAATTAATTTTTCTGTTTTCCTCTACAGTTTTTACATTATTAGAATGTTTGATCGACTTCAAGTGAGTGGATTAATCTGTTTTCCCGCCATGCACTCACACCTACACACACTGCAAAGTACTTCCCCTTGTCAGACTTTAATACACACATATATTAATACACAGATCATGAAAATATTGCTCTGTGTGTGCTGGAATCAAACAAGTCTAAACAGAAAATGGCTGTTTTTTTCACAAACTTTGATTAAATAAATGAGTATCACTATTTCCTAAGTGGAAACAAAACAGACACAACTTGAAAAAAATTAAAAGCATTTTTTCAGAATAGAAAATGTGATATTGTCTGTAATGTTGAAATAGCATAGTACTGGTATGTTTTCAGGTGATAAAAACATAAATTTTAAAAGTATTTATTGCCGCCATAAAACCATACAATATAATGAATTTTCATACATCTTCCGGAAAAAAAAGTACAAGTTGGCAAATATGGAAATGGATTTCACATGAACATGGAGAGTATAACAGATGACAGCAATTGGACATTTGCAAAAACCTATGGGTTCCTCACCACAATAAGCCCCTACTCAATCATATCATAAGTCTTGCGAAGTGGATCACATATGATAATCTCTAGTGAAAACAGACAGAAGTTTAACATTGGTGAAAATCAAAACAAATTTCCAAAATGAAGGTTGAGACAACACAATGTTTTGATGTTAGCGTGGTTGACATCACAGGGTGTCATCTAGACATGTGTCAATGCAGATAGAGACTATTATGAATGTACAGGCATGTTCACTCTATTCCAAAACTCAAAAGTTGTGTGAGATATGAAAAGGGCTATTTATTTCTGAAGACTATGTTATTGAGCTAATTTTAAAAGTATTATATTTTTCCAAAAAAATTATATAATATAGAGTTTTAAATTATTATTGTTACAAGTTGCCAGGGGCATATAAGAACAAAATTTAATTTCCTAATGTATTTGCAATGATATAAAAACACACACAGCTATTTTTTTACTATAATAAACAACCTATATCTACTAATAACGTTTTCAGTGAGCAAAAATGTAATGCCGATCTTAATTCTAATTAAAGTCCTTATTACTGTATTTATACTAACTGGCTAGATTCACTTAATTCACACATGTTATTACACACATACATTTAAACTGTCCACTGCAATCATTCCATATGTCTATCACTCATGCATAGTCTCATTTTCCCACAGTCCAGCCGGTCAGTCTCACTCTCCACTTTACTGATGGTCACAGACCCCATTTGGTGGTCACTGTGCTGTCACTCGCCGTTCCAATGTCTCCACACACCTGGCGCATGTGGCTGTACAAGTTTCCAGACTCTCGACTTGGAGGCACACTGTGGCTTATGTAGATCAGCTGACCCAATCCAGAAAGTTTCTCACACCCCAAGTTGTGCTGAGGGAGTTGAGGGCATGACCAGAACATTCTTGCAATGATAACCCAAGAAATCCAGTCCTCCAAGGACAGGAGGCAGCATGAACCTCAATAGGCGTATTGTGGCAATCGTTTGTGTAATGTGACAGCCCCTTTATAACTGCGTGCTCTTTTCCGATTACTGATGATATCACTGAATTCCCTTGAAACACTGTGCTTCACAAACCCGAAGAGGAAT
>NQII01000123.1:0-77697 GCA_002778355.1 Clitarchus hookeri | reverse complement strand
CATGGGTCCAAATTCAGCCATATCAGTTCATACGGACAACTCGGTCGTACTGACAAATTTTGAAGGGACCATGTCTGTAAAATCAAGGTTTGTCCGTATACCGTTCCATCATTCTTATGTAAACGGATGATAAAGCACTGTGTAATGTCACAGCACAGACAAATGGACTATGATGATGTGAGATGTTTAGTGGATGTATTATTGATGGTTACCCAACAAAAATGATTGTTATGGTCGCTTCTCAGCTGCTTAATCAACGTGAAATGCTGACCTGTATGTTCTGAGCAGCTACAATAGTGCATGAGGTAAGATATGGGTAAAGAATTAACATGATAACAGAGGAAAACAATGGTGCCAACTGTGACTACCTCAACATTGGAAGTGTCTACCACACCAACCAAACATGATAATGCTCATATCAATAACATTCAGGGTTCTCAACTAATAATGAAATTAATTACTTCAGAATTGAGAGGCTACGCTATATATTATAGAACCCACCCATTTGATTAAAGGAGACAGTTATAAATGCTGTAATTAATTTATATGTTTTATTTCATAATCATTCATTTACTCACACACTGCTCCAAACAATTAGAGGGACAAGATTTGGAATACACAAATTGTACACAAGTTGTGAACACAGTGATATATTAGGTGTCAGTAGACGATTCAAACTATTACCTAAAAGTAGTACACATATTGTTTATGTCTCAATGTAGAATGGATGCTGCAAGTGTACATTAAAACACTAAGTCCAAAACAAAAGTGGAATCATCGCCTCATTCATGTGATATTTTTCCATAAGGAGACCCTTCATTACCTGGTATGGCCATCACGTGCCCATATGACAGCCTCAGATCTTTGATGTTCACTTCTGATCAGTTGAGGCACCTCCACTTGCAGGATGTTATCCCATTTGTCTACGAGAGCATCAGGAAGTTATTGAATTGTCTAAGGGGCCCTAGGACGACATCAGACTCATTGGTCCAGCTTAAAGTATGTACTCAATGGGACTGAGGTTGGGATTCATAGTAGGCAATCCCCATGGTTTGAATCTGGAGTTCCTGTATGACATCTCTTGGGGCGACTGCTGTATGCACGCTTGCATTGTATTGTTACAGCACAAACTGGAGCCTCATCCCCACTGCGATGGGCATGACATAATCGAGTACAATTTCCTCTGTGTACCTGGCAGCGGTAAGTCCATATTGGATCACCACATGGTCCGTTTGGACATCAATAGTGATGCCACCCTACATCATGACAGAGACAGCACCAAACACTTCCCGTTCCTGGACTACTGCGTCAGTATACTGCTTTCACCGGCAATGATACACCCACAGATGCCCATCACACTGTGTTAGGCGAAAGCGTGACTCATCTGTGAACAGCACATTACACCAATTTCGGAGTTGCCAGTTCCGATGTTCCTGTACAAATCGCAGTCAATCTGTCTTGTCACGAGGCGCTAATCGCAGACCTTTATGAAGCCTTTGTGACATTAAGCCTGCTTCTTTACGTGTGTTGTGAATGGTTTGGTCACCGGTATTTGCAGCATTTTCTGCCCTCAGATCACTTTGTTCATCCCAAGCAGTAGCACTGCACCGCCAAAAGTACACAGTTGACCATGTATCGGTAGTCTTTGGCCTACAGTATCCTCTTTCTACCCTGGTCTTGTCTCCTAGAATACATTCCTGTTTCCTTGAATCAATTCTGCGCCCTACCAACAACAGATTTCGCCACATTTCAGTTCTGTAGCCACTGCACGAATAGTCCATCCTTCCTACAACAGTGCGATTGCAAGAACAATTTCCGCTTCCATTAGGTACCATATTTGGACTGACAGAACATACACAAACTCTACGAACATGAACTTGTCACTTACAGACACTAGATGATGGTGTGAGACTATGTACCCCACTGATCCACCACTTTAATATTCAACATAACACAATACATTTCACAATATTGTAGAGGGAATAGCTATGATGCTTATTTTCATGGTCTGTTTATCTTTGGACAGTATGTCAAAACAAAACCAAACAACAGTCATAGCTTAAACATTATGCGGTTAAATGCTACAGTCGACGAAAATCATGTCACTCTAAATTTTTGAGCAGTGTATAAATGAAATGTTACTTTGAAATAAACAGAGTAAATCACCAACATTCCTTCCCTATATGCCATAATGGGCTGCATGTGAGCATTCCATTGCCCCTAAATATTTTTAATGGATTCATTCTTAATCATCCTCCAGCTGTGCATATATGCTCTTATATGTGATTAAGATCAAATATTAACCAATTTAGTTTACACCGCAGAAATCAAACTTGTTCTGTACAATGCTAATTTCCAATTTTAAAGTTTTTTTATAGAAAGATTTAACACACCATTCAGTAAACAAAATTTAAAAAAAAAACATGTACAATTTAACCAAAAAAAAAGTCAATTATAGGCAAACTTATCACTTCAAGACCTCGTGACTTTCGCAACCATCCAAAGAAACACCACTTGCCTAAAACTACTCAGCTAGTACAAATACAATTAACTTCAAAAATTAGTTGTTAATATGTGGAAGATGAAGATTTTTTGCACACACTCAATGCCAATTATATTCTGCTATAATTAAATTTTTCCAAGCAAAAACAAAGACGCAAAATCTCTTGCATTCGTATGAATACTGAATGTAAATTTGTCAGTTAATACAGATGGTTGTAAACCATATGCCCAACAATCATTCTCATAGAAAAAAAGTTCGCAAAAGAAACATTCCACAACAGAAAGTTTTAAGAACTCTAATCACTCCAAGTTAAGGATAACAATTGCACCACAGTTGGTTGGCTCCAGCTTCTTCTTGGAAAGCTGCCACTTAATTTCATACTGAGAATTGCCACCAATCCAAAGCAGATGACAGAACATGAAACAGTTATATAATATACGAGAAAAAATTTGATTCTACTAAATGAAAAGTAGGGAAAAAAATTGTTTCCTTACTTTTATCTTTTCCCTCTATAAAATCATACACAATGTAATACTTTTAAAATAAGTGTTTTTTTTTTAATATTTCAGAAAGCTTTTTATTGGAGACATAGCACAAATGTAGCATATCTATTTTCTCTGAACATTTATTCCAGTGGCTGAAACAAGCAAAAAACGCAGTATCATGTAAAGCTGATATGCTTCATATCTTGTTCCTTATGCTTTCCAAAAATAAGAAGTGATGAGTTTACAATAGAGCCATAAAATATACTACAGAAAGATCTTAACTGTATAACAGACTTGGTGCATACACTACCAACGGTTTCTCGTTTTATAAAATTCCAAAAGTAAAAAACACAAATATAAAGACAATCTTCCAATGTAGTTTATTTTACCGGAACTTACATATTTAATCAAAATTTTGTGCAACTTCTACTTAATGACTGTCATTAAACCAATAAAATAATTATTTCATGCTTTCACCTGCTCTTTTGTCCTAGTCCTTGTACGCATCCGATTTGACGACTCTTCTGCAGTGTCCACTTGAACTGGGCGAAATAGGTAGGGAGTATCTCCTTTTGTAATGTTACCAGAATTTCCATTTCCAAGCGGACGAAGATCACCATATTTATTAAAGTAGGAACGACAGTCAATACATAAAACTGACTGACTCTTTCCTCCTTGTTGCCAATCTCGTGGACCTTCAAAAAATTATTAACAAACACATATATATTATTTTACAAACAAGATAATGGTGAGAAAACAGCATTGTATACGTTCACTAGCAGCATCATCATTATATATACAGAAATAGCAGAAACATATACATTACCAATACACTAAGTAACACATTTTCTAGTTAAGCACCAAAATTACAAGCCACTTGGTTCTACAAATAAAAATTATTATACAAAAACACATTCTAAAATACTGTCTGCAGTATTTTTTCTATCTGATGTACCTAAGACAGTGAAGAAGTATCAAACATCATGATTTTACAAATTACAACAATAAAATTTTCCTTCCGCTGATCATGAGGGCTGGTTGTTATAGATTACAATCACGCCTAATTAATGTAAACCTAAATGGACTATGATTTTGGCACATTATAATAAATACTGATTAATAAAATATTAGTAAAAATTGTGAAACAATAAGTTACAAATATAACTACAGAGCCTACTTTCCTTATTTTGAAAAAAAGTAAAAGTGTCTGAGCCACTTAAAGCATGTAAGAAATGTGATGCTGGTAACTGGCCCACCAATACATCACCAAATCTAGGCAGATACCTGTTTAAATGGCCTACCGTAATGCTACTTGTGTGTAGAATTTGGTGGAAAATGATATATTAGTCCCTGAGATATGGCATAAAAACTTTATTTTCTTATTTGGTGGTATCTTAAAAAATTGCCTAAACAAGTTAGGTTTACAATGTTTCTAATAGATACTGGTAACATACAAAATTTGGTTGAATTTGTTTAAATTGTTAATATATATGATAAATTTATCAAAATATTTATATGGCTGCAATTTTGAAAATCAATGTCTGACCCCAATTAAATCATTTAAGTTTACATGGACTTCTGTAGTACTACTGGTGTGAAAAATTTGGTTGAAATTAGTTGAATTATTCTGGAAATATGGCAAAATGTTTCTCACCTGGCACTATTTTGCAAAATGGAAGGCAAAAGGTATCTCTGTAAGCATAATTGATATTTCTAATGAATACTATTAGTGTACAAAATTAGGTTGATTTTGTTGAATTGTTTAACAGATATAACATACTAACCTAAATTATTTATATTAACACCATTAAAAAGAGGCTTGACATACCTAAACATGTTTACATATCCTACTGTACACTACTTGCATGTAAAATTTGGTGGGAATCAGTTGATTAGTCCTCGAGATATGGAATAAAACCACAAAATTTTCATGTAACAATCTTCTTAAATGGAGGACAAAAATGTTATCTATTAGAAAATTTGTTGATTGTCATAGATAAATTATACTAAGTTAGTTAAAATCGGTTACAAAGTTTCATAGATATAGCACAATAAGCTAAAATGTTTTTATTGCTGCCATTCTGAAAATAAGTATCTGGCATACTTAAAACATATAAATTAATATGGCCTACCACAGTATAACTTATTTGCCAAATTTTGTAGGAATAGGTCAATTGTTTCCCAAGATGACATAAATTTAATTTTTTTGTGTGGTTCTATCTTACAAAATGTTGGACAAAAGAGGATCTGTGCACACATTTGATAGTTGATATGATACTACCAGCATACAAAGTTAAGTTAGAATTTATTGGCAGTTTCGACAACATAGCAAACTAAACTCAAATGGCTATATGGCTGTCATTTGGAAAATAAGTGTCTGACCTACTTAAAACATCACAATTTACAACACCTGCCGCAGTACTACTTATTTGCAGAATTTGGTAGGAATCGGTCAATTGTTTCCCGAAACATGAAATAAAAACTTTATTTGTCTGTGTGGTGCTATGATGTTTTGAACGTCACATTGTTTGTGAGAGCAGAACAGCAGCAGTATCTTGGCACGAGGGAAGTGGGAGTTGTCAGGTTGACAGGTGCGTGTTTTGTGGCCTGAGAGTGCTGCCTTACTGGCTGTTGGGTACTTTAGTTTGGTAGGTGAGCACGTGAATGTACTGGTGTGCATGAGCACAGGTAGGAGTTGCATGAGAGGTGACACTGGAGAGAGAGTCACTTTGACGCAAGACCATGCACTAGACTTGCGGAGTCACACAGTGATTATCTGGGGCATATGTCGCGAGCCAGGCACACCAGTTGTCGGTGTACGCAAGGGTACATGCAAATATGACGTGTATTTGTGTTGCACGAGTGAGGGAGCGAGCGAGCGAGCTTATCCGCTGTGGTTTGAGCTGCCGGCAAGGGCCGACAGTTATGCTGTTGTTTGGTGACTATGCTGCCGATCAATAATTTTACGGCCCACGTAACGGTCTATGAACTACACACAAGTAACCTGTCACTGGCACTGCATTTGCATAGCAAGTTAACTTTTATGTTGCCCACTCACTATACTTTACGCAATGACTACAAGAATAATTGGCATGAAAAGACAGGTGATGCAATCATCAAATGTGTCTGCGACTAGTGAGGATAATGAAATAGCTAGCAATTTTGTTGCTGCGTATTGTATTTATGGATGGCTATGCACATTCGTTTGTTTTATCTGTGAGTACTGCTTAAGAAAAAATGCATTCATCGAGACACATTTGGTTGTATGAGGGCTGTCTGTGCCACAGAGTTTTTCAGTAACGTTGGTGGTGAAATGGATGAGGTATTGTACTGCTGTACTAGAGTGTCCAGGTAAACTCTTCAACCTTTTATATACTACTCTTCAAACTATATATATACTGCTCTGGTGAAATTTGGGGCGGTGTTATTGTCCTATTTAACATTGCTACTAAAGATTAGTCAAGAAGGCTTTGTGGCTCACCATGAGTAAACAAGTGTTTGAAAAAGCATTTAAAGGATTTTTTACGTAAACCAATTTTCTCTCTCTTAATGTGATTAAAATAATATTTGCCCAGCATAAATTAGTATGTGAAAGGGGACCTCTGGTCATTTGACAATGAGTAGTGGTTTTTGGCCGGCACAGTCCACATTACTTTAAATTTTTTCAAAGAGTGTAAATGGCATGCCTACTCATTGAACAATGTATAACCAGGTAATATATTTATAACATGTTTTATATAATTGTATTTTATATAAACTTATTTATAATAGCTGTTGTTGAGAACATTATATGTGTGATCGCCAGAGGGCAGAGCTTACTGTATGGTTGAATGACTTGCTTATTGGGGATTGCCCCAAATAAGTGTTTTACAGCCCCGTTCCTAACTGTAATTTTTTTAGGATCAAGGAAAATGAGAGTATTAACCCAGCACTTGATGGTTGTTAATGATAATGTTGATTTCTAAAATAACTTTTGCTTTTCCAACAGTATCACAACCAGAGTTGTGCCTTTATAGGAATTATACCAACCTTCCCATCAGTACACTATCTTACAAAATTGTGGACAAAAGAGGCTCTGTGTAAACACATTTGATAATTGTAATATATATACTGTCAGCATAAAAAGTTAAGTTGGAATGATTACACAATTTCGATGATATAGTATACTATGCTAAAGTGCCTATCTGGTCACCATGTTGAAAATAAGTGTCTGACATACTTAAAACACACCAATCTACATCAACTGCCACAGTACTACTTGTTTGCTAAATTAGGTAGGAATTTGTTAATTGTTTCCCGAGACACGACATAGAAACATCATTACTTCACATGGTACTATCTGACAAAATGGCAAACCAAAGTGGTTATTTGTTGGCATATATGATGCTTTTAATAGATACTTACATAATACAAAATGTTGTCAATGGTCAAACATTATAGTAGATATATCAAATAAACCTAAAATATTTGTATGACTGCTATTTTGAAAATAAGTGCTTAATCAATTTAAACAGCCCACATTTACATGACCTCCCATAATATTACTTAATTGGCAAGTTTGGCTAGAATTTGTGTGAAGTTTTCAGTTATAATATAAGTTATTATATCATGTCGTGCTATCTTTCAAATTGGCAGACAAACAACAAAATTCATCTCTAAATTTAATGCTTACATTATGCACTGTCAGCATACAAAATTTGGTTTAAATTTGTTGAATGGTTACAGAGATATGACATTTCCCTAAATTTAAAAATGGCCAACATTATAAAAGTAAGCACCCAGCATGGTCAAAAACTATAAATGTGAGTTGTCCTTACTAAGAAATATGCGTGTACCGAGTTTGGTGAAATTCAGTTCACGCATACAAAAGTTGAAGAGCGCGACACACACAGACAAGAAAGTGATCTCATGAGCCTTTCTTTCCTTCGGATAGTAGAATGAGATTGCCACATACCCTCCAATTATTTCAGTTGTTTGTAAAGAAAATTTCAAGTTTCAGAAAAGTTGCTTACAAAGTTAGAAACTATTTTTTTATATATATACTAGTTAAAACCCAAGCAAATGAGTTGGTTACATAAACATTTGAAAGCTTTTGACTTTCTGGAACATCTGGAATCCTGAATCTTATCTGCACTGAGACATCATCACACTTTACAACTTTGGCTTACGCACACCAAAACACTAACATGTTCATTGTTGATCCACCCCTTCTTTACCTTTAATAAACTCCTTTTGCTTTATAGTAACTGTTGCAGAAAGTGCCTCTTTTGTCCAATTAAATATATAATGGAGAATTAATTGATTACAATGCACAAACTAACAAGTAACAAACATTTTATTGAGTTTCCACGTACTATTTTTCGCTGATATTGCAGAAGCATTCAAGTATTATCATGCGACTTCAACATGGGAGCTAATGACTAAAGTAGCATTATAAACACTTTGTGGCCATAATTTTTTTCAATTGACTCCTTTTCTGATTATTTTTATATTGCTGGTAACACAAATCTGTAGCATTTATATTTTTTCCCATTATTACAACAATCAAATAAATGAATCAAATAGAATTGTATAAATTTAAACAAGTCACTTACAGATTAACTAGTAATAATATTGCAACAAACATTTTTTGGGTTAAGTACTTTCCTTCAAGTCATTTTTCAATTTAGTATTCTGAAGAAACCGATTACTAGTTTGAGCTGCTGCGTTTGTGTAAATTTCCATTAGCACTTAAGAATCCGCCAACTAATGTGGTCTGGCAGGGCTAAAAACCACGTGTGGTTGTTTGGACAGGAATCGGAGCTCTGCGTTTACTTGAGCACAGCTGTTCTGAAATACGTGTTGCTTCTGCTGACGAGTTGATGATACAGTGCCTTGTCCAGCTGGGCAAGGTGACACAATACCTGTCATAGCTGCATCACGTCAGTTTCGAAGAAGCGTGGTAGGCTACAGAGCAAGAGAGAGAAGGCTTCCAGTTAGTTTACATCATAATTGCGAGAGAAGAGTTTTTACCATACACGTTTGACACTCGTGTTGAGTTAGGATTGTAGAGGGGAGGATTTTAGCAGAAAAGATTGCAGAAAAGAAGTTCCAGCAAAAAATATGCGAGTTCACGATGTTTATTTAACCGGGAATTAGGATAACTGTAACAGAGTGTTGATCAAGACATGGCAGTGACCAGTGGCAGGCATGTTACCATCTGCTAGTTTTTTGAGGGCAGATTCCAACTCGGAGGAAGCTGGCTCAACACATCATGATGTGATCAGTAAAGTAATTGTTTTTGGTTCTGTTTTTGTTAGTTGATTGTAGTATCCATGTTATAAAACGGCTTGTAGAGATAATCGGGAGTAAGCAGTCGGTAGAAGTCGTCAGGAAAGCTTCCACGTGTTGAAGGTGAGGCTAGAAAGTTTGTTGGTCATAATTATGTAGGGTCAAAAATAATTTTTATGAGGTGTGAAGCCTCTACTTTAAGGTTTGGAAGCTATCATGATTTCTTAAGACTTTCAATTGTGACACCCAACCTCTTAAGTTAGGAACATTCTGTTGTGTTTAATTTCTGTTTGTTCTAAAAACATTGCAACCCCTTTTAATTTGGTTTACTAATAAAACCTACTTTTATAGGGGTATGTCTGCCCTACTTTGGTAGAAAGAGTCTTTCCACACCAACATGTATTCAGGTTTCTTGACATTTTATTTATTTATTGGGTTCCAGTTCAATGTTAATACACCCAAAATTAATAAGTTGTTTTGAATTATTTCTTTTTTACTGTTTTAGTGCAGCAGCATGATTATTATAGGCAATAATTTATAAGTAGAAAATCAATGTATTTCAGTAAATGCGATAACTCTTAATCTGGTCTATATTAATTTTCTTTATTACTTTTACTCCCCATCAATTTTATATTAAATACTTGTCTTTGACTGGCTGACACCCTTCCATTATTTCCTATTAAAACTGTTATCTTAGAATAGCCGTAAAGAAAACTGTCACCCTACCACAATCACTTGATCCCCCCACCCCTTCCACTTTTTTTTTAGTGTATTAGTATTTCTGGTGGAAGTGCATGGTAACTGTTTCCAGATTGTTTTGCTGTAGTTATCAGCTGGAAACAACACTTATTGATTAGTGGTTAAGGTTATATTTGCTTGTGGAAGCTGACAGCTAGGCATGTCTCTGGAACAATAAAATTATACAGTGGTGTGATTTTGGAGGCCATGGTAAATAAATAGGTTGGGTAAATTAGGTGTAAACTTTTTTTCGGTAATTATTTATTTCTTAATTTATGATCAAGTTATTGTGTAACACATTACACTAGGTGTGTGTTTCTGTTAAGTTGCTTAGTTATGTCATTTATTATGCTGTACTATTAAGTTACTCAAATATCTGAGTTTTCTATTATGTTGTGTTTATTGGGTACTCTTAGTTATTGAAAGAAATTAATTGATTTTATGTTCCCCGAGAGTAAACTGCGCTCTAGAACCCACAAAAAAAAAGAACTCTGGCTTACAAATTAAGTTAAAATTGGGGGAAAGGGCAGATAGTTATTTGGATAGCAGTAATTCAGGAAGTGGTAGCCCTACCTCCCCTATAAAGGAAACCCCTGAAATACAAACAAGCGATACTTCCGATTCACAGGATACCATGGTTCATAATAAGGACAGCAATAGTGAGGCAGTCCCAGCATATTCCAGATAACGATACTGACCCATTCAAAAACGTGGAGCACAATATATTTTATATCAATATCAAGTTTTTTCTATGGAAAAAAGTACAGAAGACGTTTTAGAGTTCATTAAAAAGTTTAAACGAACTGCAATGGTTAACCAGTGGGATGACAGGAAATGTGTAACATTTTTACCTATCTTTTTAAGAGGTTTAACTGCCCGTTGATTTGACAGCCTAGGTGCACAGATGGAAGATATTAATAATTCTGAGGGATTAGCAGCAGCACTAAAAGCAGCATTTGCTAGAGTAGGGGAAATTAAAGACTTGGAATTACACTGTGAATTAGAGTTCAAAGAGAAACAGAGACAGTTGAGGAGTTTTGCTATGACATTCTCAGTGTGTGTAGCAAACTGGATGCTTACATGTCTGAGGACAACAAATTCAGGTATAGTTTCGGGGGTTTAGGCCCGCAGTAATAGTGAAAGTTATATTGTTGGAAAAATCTATGGTCCAACAATTTATGCAGAATTTGAGAAATATTGAAGCTGGTCGGTATTATGCTCGTAATAGGCTGTTGATGCAGGCCTGTGTTCTGACGATTGCAGGGGTGCTAGTGCCAAGGTAGCACAGGTAACTAAGACACAGGCTATAACAAGTCCACATGAGGAACAGTTACTACAAAAATCAATTGAGCAGTTAGGCCAACAGATGCACTCATTAATGGGGCAAAGGAAGTCCCTGAAACACCAAGTTAGTACATCACATTCCCAATCTAATTATTTTGGTAAGGGAAATTCTTTTGGCACCTCTAAACTAGGTAAGGGACAGGATACTGAGGATAGAATATATGAGTTTTATAGGCATAATAGGACACCAGATGGGAAACCAATCTGTTTTGGCTATGAGAAGGAGGGACATGTTAGAAGAGACAGCAAGAATAATTTTGGCAAGGGCAACATTTCAGGAAACAAGAATGCGGTAAACTCTTCAAGATGAAGTATGGGAGGGGGTATGGTTCATCTATGCAAATAGAGTATCCCTCTCATTAAGCTCAGGCATCATCCACACCTTCAAATATTTTGGAAAAACTGTAAACATCATAATTAATAGTGTGGCAGCAGCTTCACTTGTTGACAATAGGTAGACACCTCAAAAAATTTTGACTTGAGGCAGAGCCCTCTCTTTTCAGGTGCAACAGGGCAAAATCAGTATTTGATGAACATGATTAATCTTCATTTTAGAATTGGAAAAACTTGTACTCACCCTATAGGTATTGTGTCTGCACTAATAAATGGTATCCTTTTAGGATGTGACTTTCTACAAAAATACCAAGCACAGATAAATTTTTACAGGAAAAGGCCATCCTAAAATGCTGTTGGTACAGCCTAAAAGTGGTCTCAAAATTTGCAACAAAATACAGTATTCATCTGAATATAAGACGACCTCCTACAATTGCCCTATGCTAATGGGAAAAATTGAATTTTGCCACAAATACTTATTGACAGACCATGATGATAAAAAAAACCAGCAAAATATCCCTTGAAAATAATTTTTAATATAAGTAAAATAGGTAAAAGCTTACCAATCATCAAACCGTATGTACAAGAAAGATAAAAAAATGCAGTATTAAAAAAATTGTTCTGTGTCAATTATTTTTTCACTTGAATCAGACACCCCAGTAGAATGACCCTCAAAAACATTTGCTATGGTAACGGAAAAATGCCTGTTTGCAGCACGATTGTTATGCTTTTTTTCATACGAACCACCTTTAGTTTAAAATTCGCATCATAAATACAACGTTCAAATTTTCTTAGTTGCTATGCCGACGAACCTTTTTATATAATGTGGTCACCCATAATTAACACATTCTCATTCGTTTGATACAAAACCGGAAAACTGCTTCGACCAGGAGTAAACAAAGTATGGAAAAATAAATTACAAGTCATAGATACAGCTACTATAGTGTACTCACAATCCCAGACGTATTTACTCTGGGAATGTTGAATGTCAGTGCTAAAGTTGGTCATCAAACAACTTTGATCACTCGTGTTCACAGACATGATTCCATTTTGGTGATTACGTAGCTGCTCTGGATCACAAGATGTTAAGTTTACCACCATGTTACAATTGTATCTTTGGTAAACGCAATCTAACCAAACATAACTGCCTGTAGTGTAATGCAATGCATTGACTCATTTATGCATATTTAATACTTGTACCAATATTTTAGCGGTGGTTTTGTCAGGTGGTTACGCCATAATTAGAAATATCTGCATGCCTCGAATAAAGAGATGTAACAGAGCCTATTGGAAGAAAAACATGATGGAAATTGAAGTTAACCTCACTTTTTGTTGTGATTGTGTTTTATTTCTTTTGATAATATTAAACAAACTTGTGTTTTTTGAAAGATTAGAATATTTCTCTAGAAACCACAAACTAAGTGCTATTACTATTACCTATACATAAATATTAACCTCAATTATTTTGTGATGCACAAATAACATGACCCCTAAATGTTTGAAAGTAAAAATTTTGAACAAAATATAGTCTTATATTCGGGTGAATAAGGTAGTTCAGGAGGTTGACAAAATAAGAAACAACCTTCCACCAGAAGCAGAGAATAAGAACAATAGTACTGTTGATGTGGAGGAAAACCTATTACCTTTAGAAGTACATCATGAGGATGGTGAAACAAGAGCAGGGTTCATGACTATTAAAGAATATGTGAGGTTAGCTTCACAAATGCACCAACTATTTGAAATTGAATATCAGGCCCAAAATCTACCCAGGGAGGGTATGTTGGAACCGTTCAAGGAAATTTATAACAAAAATTCAGTATTAATACCATGTAGTGTGTTGTCAGTAAGAAGTCAACCTAAATTATGGGTTACTAACACTGCTAACTAAGAGGTTACATTGCACAGAAACATGAAACTTGCAGAAACATGAAACTTGGTTCTTTGTATCCTTTTCAATATGTCATCTAAGATAGTGAAGTAGAACCCATTTAAGTTGCAGAAGGTGCAGGACTTGTCTCCTCATGACTTTCCCCATCACCTATAATACACACGATGATTTTGGCAGCAAACGTTAGCTAATCATGCCTTCCCAATGTGTGTTTTGTTTATGTATGAGGTCCTGTTCACAAGAGAGGGGATTTACAACAGCCACAACAGCTATTGTTGGAATTGGGATAATCTGAAGGATACTGTTGTACACCATTTCCAGTACTGATTGTCTGTGGGCTGGCATTGTAGCTGACCATTTGGTTGGGTCGTACATTTTACTGGACCAACTACATGGTGGCAATTACCATGTGTTTTTAGGTGGCGTCTTACCACAGCTCCTGGAGAATGTTCCATTGGCAGTAAGGCAACATTTATGGTTTCAGCATAACGGTGCTGCTCATCATGACCTCGATGTCAAGAACTGCTTGAATAAAAGGTTCCACAATCGTTGGATTGGCAGGAGTATGCCTGTACCTTGGACACCTTGATCTCCCAATGCAACCTCTGTAGATTTGGTTGCCAGTGTTGCTGCAGCTGCAATGGTCATCTCTGAAACACCTGGAATCTCTGAACATACCAGACAATCACTGGTACACAGATGCCACCTATGTGATGAAGTCAATGGTAAGCAATTTCAATAACATCTTTAATTGTAACATGTCAACTCTCCTTTCGTGGAAATGGTACTTAGTGCATACAGCTGTGGCCCCACCCTAGCGGCAAAACCATCGAAGACCATAACTTTTGGTAAAAACGAATGTTCATCTTCACCTTCTCTATCACCCCCCAAACATTATAAAAAAACCTTGCATTCCATCCTGTATAACCTAGGAATTCTACCTCAGGTGTCAGAAATTAAGCCACAAATTTGTTTCGTTCTTTCCAGAACTATGTCTGTTGTTTCCCCACTTATTAAGATATCATCTATAAATACAATGGCACCTTGCAAGGCCTGTAACATCTCCATTTCTCTTTAGAACCACCCAGGTCCTGATGACACACCATACACCAATCTTTGATATTCATAAATACCCTTGTGTGTTGAAATAATCAGCAAGTGTTTACTATACTTACTAAGTTTGATTTGATTGTAGGCTCTGGACAAATTAAGCTTGACAATTTTTTTTTGCAACATTCAAGGTACTTAACAAATCCTCTCTACCTTAGGCACTGGATACCTGTCAACTTTTAAGCATGGATTTACAGTAATCTTAAAGTTTCCAGCTATTTTATTGTTTTATCATCCTCAACAATTAGAACAACAGGTGTCCCCACTTTGAATGAGCTAACCCTTTCAACATGCCTATGTCCACCAAACAATCTATAACCTTATCAACCTTGTCTTTAATACCATAGGATATTGAATATTGTTTATGTATAATGGATTAGCATATTCCTTTAGTTCTTAGGTAATATCACATTTGTTATACAACCTTAACTTATCTGTACACACCTCAGGGTATTTAGCAGTTAAATGTTCAACTAGTGTTTTTTCAGAGTTCATGCAATGTACTGTCAGTCCAAATTCCGTCATCCACATCCTACCAAACAATGGTTTGGATCCACAGTCCATGCAATAATAATTCCCAACCTTTGCCAATAACATTAAAAATAACTTCAATTATACCAACACATTCCATAGTATCTCCTGTAAAACTTCTGAAGTTCTTCTCTGATGGTATCCAGTCATCATGCCTTCCTACAGGGGTAAATGCATGTCCTGTACATTACGTACATATTAATTCTGCTTACCTGCAGTACTTCTAACCTGCGATTTTTGTCAGTTTTTTCTAGTTCTTTCATCTACTGTGAGAATGTCTTTAGTAGTAGTTTCCTGGTTCAGTTGCTAGGTTACGTATTTCTTCACCTTAATTACCACTTAGGGCCTTATCTTGCAGACTGCCTGCAAATGTCTTCTCTTCCCAAACTACCTGCAATTATAGGTCTTGAACCTACATTGTTTGCCCTATGGTTCAATTTACCAAAAACAAAGCATGACCCGTTTGGTTTTGTTGAAACTGCCTCTGCCATCACCTTGGACTGTAGAGTCACTTTTTTGAAGTTCCTATGAACACTTCAATAATTGATGTTAAATCTGTCATTGACTTCAACACTATTATTCATTTCCGATACTTCACGTACAGATGTACATTTGCCTTTTCATAAATAAGTATTGGTTCACTCAGCAGCCACTTCTGAAATCCAGTATCCCGTAATCCACACACAAACTGATCTCTGATATTATATTCCAAGTTTGAAAACTTGCAGTTCAGTGACAATCATTTTAAACTAGCTACATATCCGGCAGCTGCCTCCAGTCCTTAAACTTGTACCGTACCATTACTTCCGATGTCTTTGGCTTTAAGTGGTCTAATAAGAGCTGCACAATCTCTCTTAACATCAAGTTGGTCGTTTCGGTGTACACAAATAGATTTGCGAGGTATAGGCGTCATTATTCAGCAATGTTAACGTTAGTGGCACACTCTTCACTTCAGCCACATCGTGGGCTACCAAATTCTGATTGAGCCTTTCACACCATATCTCCCAAAAATCTTCTTTCAGATTAAATTGCAGTAAATTTTCCAGTGGGTAAGTACTTTGTACCCTTCGCCATATTGTGGAATCAACTGTGATTTTTCGTATTACTCATCTACTGAACTCCCGCTGTGTATACACGTATGGATTGTTTCACTACTCATTGCCACACTGTTATATTTCACATATTTATTTACTTCTTTAAGATATAACATACTCAAAAACACAATTCCAATAGCTTTGCTTATTCATAATAATCAACCAACACAACTCACTCATTGTTCGTTCCATTCTCCCTATATCTCGTTCTCACCACCCTTTCCTACCAACCTCAACCTGTTCCATATACCCCACCCGCCAACATATTTTCTGTAACATGAGCACTGTGTGTACAGTGCTACAGCTGGGCATAGCCAGGGAGTAAGATAGCGTACGGGCGAGAATGGCCTCCCGTTCCTCGTGGCACAAAACCGTTTCTCCTGGTGACCTGGAGAGTCCGTCTGCCAGCTGCCAGCATCTTCAAAGTCGGACTGAAGAAACAAAACCCAGTGCATGAGCTTGCTTCTAGCTTCTTTGGTGTTGTGGAGTCACACTAAACAGCTATTAACTCTATGCAGAGTAAACCTATGGTATTGAAGGAAATTTCTGAATATTCATACCAACCAAATGACAGCCAAGCATTCACATTCATTAATTTCATACTGAAGTTCGACAGGGCTGAACTGATGCTACTGAAGTCAATAATCTATTTCATGCCACTTTCACTTAGCTGGAAAATCATGGCTCCTAATCCTTTTTCATTTGCGTCTGTCTGTAAATAAAGGTGGGGGTTACGGGTCAGTGACTCCTTCGGGAAGAAGGTTTCCAGGCGTTTGAGTAGGTGTGGCAGTACTATGCTAAAGCAGCCAGGCCTGGTTATTGCATCGACCCTAGAAAGGGTGGATGATGCATCACTTATAGCCTCTCTCCACTCATGGCGACCCAATGCTACCAGTGCCACCCCTGTGGTTTGCAAATTGGGCTCCACCACCCATTTCCCTATGGGAACCAGTTTCCTCATGGATGGTAAGGGGCATCTGCCATGATGGCTTGGGCTGGTAGTTAGTACCTAGGCCCGACCACTTGGCATTCAGGCCGATGGGGCCCAAGAAAGGAATGTCCTGTGTGAAGAAATTCCCATGTATGGAAATGGTCAGTGCCCGATGACGGCTCCTCAAACTGTACTGCTAGTGGTTGGAAGTGGTGGCAACGGCTTGGAGGCTGTGATGAAAGCAGGAAGATCTATGATTCTAAGTGATGAGAACCTTCCAATTCAGAGTGAGGGCTGCTATCCCTGATTTCTGCAGTCCCCAAGAAATCAAGGACATATGTCGCTCCAAGCCTATCGGACACCCCCCTTCCGGTGGGTTATGCAGAGCATTGGTGGGGTGGTCGGGTAACTGAAAACCCACAAGTGCCATGGAAAATAAGTGGGAGCACGGCTGATCGGGTTGGTACATCAGAGGTTCTCTCTGGTGTACCGATCACTAGAGGTTGGACTCGTGCTGGTAGTGGTTAACTCTGTATGCTGAAGGTGGTCTGGAGAGATTCCCCCTCTTAAAGAAAGACCAGGCAGTAAGCTGCAACCTGCTCCGGTTGTGTCCTGGAGAGACACTAGGGGTCCGGGTAGTACCCCGGCAAGACCACACGCTTGGTGTCTGAGTACGAGGGTCTCAGAACCTTGTGGAAGGGTGCTTTCAGCTATACTTGTGTATCAATTCAGGGCTTTGGATTTGATTACCTCAAATACATGGCTGGGACACCTGTGATGATAGGGCGTGATCCTCTTCCCCACTGAGTGGGCGGCCGAAGTGCGGGATGGCTCATTGGCTAAGAGCACTGCGTTAAAATATAAAAGTATGGCAGCTGAGAGGCTGCTGTATTTGCATCACGTATGTAAATAAAGGTTGTGGCTCTGATTGTGTTATGTGAGTGGGGTACCCATCAGGGCTACTGATTTTAAGGCTAGTGACTTTAGGGCTACTGCAAGTCTGCTGGTAAAGAAAATAAAAATTTGTTCCCTAGAACTTTGATTTTAGGGCTAGTGCCGGTACGACATGTCACATATTAAAAATACTTTAAAATTTGAATGAAATTTGGCATTCAGGTGAGACTGCGAGATTCTGTGAGAAGTATACCCAGACGATGCTAGGTGGCTCTGGCAGAAGGCTAAGAAATATTTTTGCTTGTACTGAGTGGGCTGGAAACATTGTCCTGATCTGTTTGAAATTATATGCTAAAGTTTATAGTTTCTTACTGTCGTAATGCTAGGTAGGGAAGTAGAATTCTCGCATACTTTACACTACAAAATATTCTCAGTTAATTGTACTAGCACAAGGGGCAACATTTCAAAATTTAATTGCATACAGAACCTTTATTGGCTCAGTGATTATAAGCTAACCTTCTAGTTTTGACATACCTACACAACCTCTGTTTTAATCAAGCCAGATTGTGCTATTTGTGGCACCACCACTATTTAACATATGCATATTACTTTTTTTTGTTTTTGCTTCTTTGCTTTAATTCAGGTAAAGTTATTGCCTTTTTTTTGGCAAAGTCTCATCATCCCTTAACTTTCCTTTTGCTAATTATTAATTTCGTGCTATAACTTAAACCAGAATATTGTGAGAAAAAAAAGTTGTAAACAGTTATTTTGTCATAGCTCTTGTATTGTTATAGTGGTAAACTTTCATGTGTGTGTGATTTAGTGTTTCATAAAAATAGTTCATTGATGTTATTTTACATAATAATATCAAATTGCATTGTCAACTATGAATTTTGTTTCTAAAATGTGTTTGATTCTTTGAGTTGTCAATGCTTTAGGGCCTCTGCTGTTTTTCTTCTCTGTTTCACTGTGTTAAGATGGCAGTACATGTAGTGTACTGTGTTGTATAAACTTAAACTTGATTGTTGACATCCTATACTATAGTGTAATATTTATCTTTGTTAACGTAATTATAATATACTGTCAGGTTTCCAGAAAATAATCAAATTATTTATGTAACTTTGAATAAAAATCAATCAGCACTTGTAATTTAGATTGTAGTTGTAACCACAATTAACGGTTCTTCGGTAGAACCACTACTTTGTGGAATTACCCTTTACTGTGCTTTCGTCTTTGGTGCTGATGTAATCTTTTTCCTTTATTCTTGAAAATCACGCCATGTAATTGACTCTCAACTTCTTGAGCACTAAAGATTTTTATTTTGTTATGTAGTAACAAGCTTCCCATACCACCTTACCTAAGTATTTAAAATTTTTCTTTATTACCCATTCATGATTTTGTGTATTACTGTGAGGCGATACTTAATTCCTGTCTTTAAAATTTTTGTTTAGTGCGGTCCAATTTGTTGGCCAACATTCCAGCCATGATTTGTGAGCTGCCTTGCCGAGCAATCATCACTTGTGACAAATTAACAATGTAACAATATTACACTTTTCTTCCTCCAGCTTCATGGCAGTGGAGATAACATTTGACATTTTTGACATATGAGCACCTAGTTAAGGGAATCTGCAGTCCTACACTAGATTCGGAAAATATGTTGGGAATGCAGCGATCTTGTACTCTTCCCTGGTGTGCTGACATCTACGAAAGTTGGAGTTACAGTCACCTTTAGCAATGAGTACTCGGAAGTTAATAGAAGACGCGTTTACTCCGACAGGAATAACACGTGGCCCTTACTAACTCCTAATTTACCAAGAACTGTAATGGAAGTTAACCTATGCAAACCAGGTGAAGGGGATCTGGGTCTGAACTAACAAAGCAGATGCAGCTAGGTAGCTATTATACTGGCTAACCCTAACTAACTCAATGCTTGTTATCCAGAAGGGACTCGTGGTACTACTACCAGAAGGGTAGTGGGTGTAGAAAAGAGGTGTCGACTTCTTCTGGGGTTTCTGGTGAAGGTCTTGAAGAGTGTCTGGTAGGTAGTGAAGACGTCTGTGTTAGCAGAGAGCTCCAGCACTGGCAGTGGTGGAGCAAGCAACTGAGAATGAATAGAAATTCTGCGGCTGTGCACGGAATATATTCCACCTGCCCGCAGGCTCTCTAGGGTGTGGGGGTGGCAATGTGAGCTCCTCCTCCCGTGGATGGAGTTGCGCTCTTTGGTGCCATCTCTCGGTCCGTGGCGAAAGCAGGCGTCTCTGTTATGCAGGGTTGGATATGCAGCAAGAGCTTAGGCGCTTAGCTGGCGCACTAGGCTGATTTCTATCAAATGAGAAGGGTTGGCATGACGTCTGGTAATAAGGCAAACTAACTTGGCTGCCTTTGTCCGTGAGTGCCCCCGCATCTAGGGGCGTGCTGGTAGATTCTGGATGCAAGTTGTTTGAGGTTCACACCCTGCCTGGGTTACGTGATTCAGTGTGCAGATGAAGTGAAATCGTGTTTATAATTACTTATCAAAGAACGTCATGCGTCAAAATAAATGTTTTTAAGTATGGTTAGTTCCTGTGGTGGCCACCTTATTGTGCTGCGGTTGTGGCACGTGAGTTAGCACAGGGTAGGCAGTAGTGAAAGGAGAGTTGCAGCTGACTGGGCATGAGGCGGACTTGTGGGCCACACACACACACACACGGTGCTCCAGTAAAGTAATTAAAGACGTGCACTCCCAGTATTCTACAGGATTGTGGCCCTATAAATGTGTAGGTAGTTTGCTAAGGCATTTGGTAAACAGTTCTGCTGGGACTACTGCAACTGCTGTCAAATTGGTAACGTCTGCACTGAAACGGAAAACACAGTGGACGACTTTAGCAGGGTTCCTGTTGGAGCTGTGAACACTACCAAGCTGCGGAGTTGCTGTGAGGGCATCCTGCAATGGTGGCAAGTCATGGACCTGCGTTGACATTAAATTGGACCGGGTGTGCCAAGCTTCCGGACAGCGGGCGGAAAGAATAAAATGGTCATCATCACTATTGCAGGTATAGTTGCAACATTTATTTATTTGTGCCTGTGATTCTCGAGGGCGTTTTTCTAGACAGTGTGTTTTAAAAAAATATTTTTTTACAACATGAATGTTGGTTAATTTTAACTTTGAAATGCTGCTTAATTAACAAAAACTGTTCCTGAATATAGTACTTGCACATGCAGTTGAGATTGCACAAATAATCAACATAATTGCAAAGTCATCAGGCCAATACCCCCTTTTAAAGAAATGCTTGTTTAGGTTAACGGATGGTTAAACTTTATTGTACAAAACAAGTGTTGTAAACATGATTGTAGTATATAATTTTTTTGTGTACATTTTTAGATCTAGTAAATTTAATGTATACATTAATCTTTTATTATTTGGTACAAGAAAATAACCCACAATTCTTTGGCATAGCTCAATCAATTCATAACATTGTGAGGCCCATCCGAATTGAGGTAGATGGGAGAAGAATGAGTTGAGAGTAATTGTGTGCTGTAAAGAGTGAGGCACATTTGATGCTCCTGGCTCTCAGGTTAGAGAACTCAAAATATATGATGGGAGCTTTGTAATGATAAAATAAGCTATCTTTCTATAATAAAATTGCCAAAAAAAGTTATGTACATTTAATTACTAGCCTATATAACTCAAAAAATCCATAAACACAATATCAAAAATTGAGGCTTTTCTTCCAATATATGTCATAATAAGTATAATAATAATTAATATTGTTCATATTGCTATTATTTTATTATTATATTTAAATATTTATTAATACTGTACTGCGAAAATGATCATTGTTATTAATGTAAATTCCCAAACTACAGAAATATATCATACTTGTGGCTAAGCAATGATGACATCTGTATGTATTCTGATCTTTCGAATCCGAATCATCTTCAGAGTTTTCTTCTTCAGTTCCAGAACTCCCATCACCTGAGAAAAAACAAACATGTAATTACTTTCAACACATCATATATAAGTGTAAAATGCATCAATGCAACATACAAGACAAATTAAGTAATACATTTTTCCAGATAACTTGTAAATGCATACAGACACACAAAAAATCTTATTTTATCAACTCAAGCACATACTTGCATCAGAAACAATTTGCAAAATTTTTCTAACATAGTAAATAGTACCATAAGAACTTGCTACTGACTGACTAAATTTCATAATAAACCTTCTGCAGTAGTCCTACTAATATTATAAATGCAAAAGTCTGTGTGTGTGTGTGTGTGTTTGTTACCACTCAGCTCCATAATGGCTGAACGGATTTTGATGAAATTTCGTATGTAGGTACTTTAGGTCTTGAAATAGAAAATAGGATACTTTTTATCCCGGAAAATTGTACGGTTCGTGTGGAATAACAACAAAACGTAATTCTGCAATGGCTTGGAATGTGACCGAAATATTTTTTTCCCTCTGGTGTCAGAGTTTATCAGGTCGCCCAAGGACCTCTGAAATGGCTTAACGAATGCTATCAATTGATAACCACCAGGGCAGAATATTTAACGTGCCCTCCGAAGCCCGGAAGCGCTCAGATATTATGCCTCTAAACGGTCACCCATCCAAATGCATGCCTCTGGGAACGTTGCTTAACTTTGGTGATTGATTAAGATCCCTCAGCCAAGCGCAAAAAGTAGTACCTGAGGTACTCTTATTTCTAAAGCTACAACTTGATGAAACTAACGTTTTGATTTTAATACATTGACGCTGGAAAGTGGAAATGTGGTAACTACGCGATAGTTGCCTACTTCTTGGCTATCAGGTAAAAAAATATTTCCTTCCTTTTGGGTTGCCGTAATCAGTTAAAAACCTAGGCCAATAAAGTATAATTTTATAATTCAGTTTTCACATAAATGAATTATCTTTTTCCAATTTATTTATTAGTGTATCACTGTAAAACTCAATTGTACCCAGGCGAAGCCGGTCTGGTTCGCCAGTATGTAATAAAACAAAGATTTTCTGGGTGGAATTACAAGCCTACTCTCTTTTCCACCAGCACAAATTCACATATGTTTTTTTAATGTCATCAACTGAAATACAAAGGTGGAGAAAACAGGAAAATCTCAAAAAAACTTGCCAGCCAGTAGCATCATTCAGCACAATTGCTATATGTGAAAACCTCTGAATAACCTCACAGGGAAACATACATGCATCACTTTGGTGGAAGGCAAGCATTTTACCACTACGCTAACCGCAGCTCCCCTTAGGAAAGGAAGAGAGACTCTGTTTAGACATATATGTCTTCGCCCACCACATTTCTTCAATCATATTTGGGTAAAGTCAATTACAAAGTTCAATTTAAAAAAATTATTGCAACAATTAAAATAATTCTCTACGAGTTTATCAGTTTATAACAATCTGTTTTCTGAATGGGAGGGACAGTATTTTGCACATATGCATTTTATTCTTTTTTATAATTACACTTTATTCTTTCTTAGGTACAAGTATATACTGGAAGTTGTAAAATAGGATAAATATGTTGCATTGTACATACATACATTATTAAGAGATGGGATATAAGACCAAAATACTGAAACAAAAATTTAATTAAAGAAAATTATAGAGAAGTCATGTATTCTTGGAAGTGGCATTTGAAAACTTTCACAGTAGACCTACCCATTTTTAAAACATTGGTAAGTACTGTGATAAGCTGATGATAATGTTTATAATAGTGACATCATCATCACCCATAGCTTCGACTATCCATCAGGTCTACAATAGTGACATATGAAAAGAATAATAAATATTTTTTGATATACACTGTTGTAGCAGAGTTTATGTTGCAGAAAACTAAAATTTCATACAAACACAACACACAAAATTTAACAGGAATAGTTGTCAACAGGTACATGAACACACAGAATTCTGCAGAAGGAATCTTTTATTTGCAAGAAGACCACTATGTTTGTTTGTTTTTGTTGTGTCCATCATTAGTTTTCTGTTTCCTTAATTTTTGCTTACTGACTAAATTCCTTCTAAAGAGTTCTCTGTGTTATTCTTGTAGGCCTACCTGTTGGCAACTATTATTGGTTGGTTTTCTGTGTCTGTATGTTTATATGTGCAATTCTGGTTTCCCTATAACATGAGCTCTGCTGCAGCATCACATGTTCAACAAAGTTATTTCATTTAATATATAATATCCATATAGGCCTACATAAATTAGAAAGTGTAAACAATTTTAGCCTAAGGGAAATGTGTTAACAAGAATAGTAATCCTGATTATTTAGGATAGAGTAAAAAAATACTGAAAACCAAAATAAAGTATCTGGAATCAGTGTTTCATTAAATAATCATAAATCATAGCAACTGTTTATGGTAAGAAAAAATGTCAAAACTGTGACATCTCGTATGTGTAATGACTCTAATATTAATAGCACTATCAAGTAGGCAGTGATTGGCCTTATTTACATCTTGGAAATGATAGTTACATACTCTGGATTCATCAGCTGGTTCTAAAGTCATTCCATTTAAAAGAAACCGATTTTTTTATTTGTATCACAGCTTGCAGTAATGAATTAACTTTTAAAACTACTTCAATAAGTAGTTTTGCAGTAGTCCGGGATACATTTTACATGTCAATAGTAAATTTTATTGGTGATGCACATGTCACAAAAATGAATGTAAACAAACATGGGTTGAATTACTTGGGGTAAAAACGTGTTTCCAAACACTACGTATTTGCAAAGATAAAAATTAATGCTATCAAGTACTGCTTCAATATCTTATTTCTGACACATACATATTTGTTTCTGACAAATAAAATATACGACTCTGTAAAATGCTGTCGGGTTAGGTTATAAACCTTCCTAATTTTAAATTTAATAAAAATGTATACACAGCAGACTAACCAAGATTGGCTTTATCTACATTTACATTATTTTAACTACCTTTGAAAAATTATAAAATGTACACATTTGTCGTTTACTGTAATGATTACAGCCTACCGCAACATACATCACCATCTAAACACAAGGGTAAAAGCATGTTTGGAACCAGCAGCCTTGTTTGACATCACACTAATGGTGTCCACATGGTACCACCTCTGCCCTCCCTCACTTTTTCATGGTTGGCTGCTGTCCCGCGCCTGGTTGAGGGTGTGTGGAGAAAAATACTGATTTTTATGCAGCTAGAAAAGGGGAGGAATCAAATAGCATGTGTAAGCCAGATGCTCATTATATTTCAGTTACTGTATTTTGATGTATAATCTTCAGCATAGTTTTAAAGTCTTATTATTTCCAAACACTGGTAACAGTAAAAATATTTTTATAACATAAAAGTCAAAGTCCTTGTTTTATATGGTATGACATTACACTGGCTATGGGCGTCCCAGAACATGTATCAATATGTCCCTCACCAAGCAATTCATCATGCATTCCCCTCCTATAATGCAAGAAAAAGAGGAGTTGCACCCGTAGACAAACAGGGAGATGCCCAAAGCTGCAAGCTTGTTTCTAATCAATTTTATTGATCATCATTTCACAAGAAAGGAGGTGGAGGTGGAAGGGGAGGAAATGAAATTACATCTGGCTATTGTCAGATGTGAGAAATGCAGTTGTCCAGATATTTTGTTGCGTTGTATATTAGGGTCAATTTGGGCTTCCATGTGGCGAGCAGCATTCATTAAACACCAATTGCTAGTGAATGCAGTTTACAAAAACACTACACAAAGTGTTGTGTCACTGTAAAGTTGGGAATACCAATAATGTGCTTGTTTATTTCCTTAGAGAATGCTGCAAGAAAATCATTGTAGGTTCAATATAGTGGTAGTGTTACTCATTTAACATATAACTTTTTATATGGCAGGAAACAATTTCAACCATTGCTATCAAATTTTTTTAACAATTTGTGTGAGAGATTAGTGAAACATCATGATTTGTAAAACAGTAAAATTCCCTTATAACATTAACGAATCTTTCACTTTAACGCAATCACCCAAATAACCTACGAAAACTATATTAAAATATTTTACTTTAACATACAACATTTAGGTTAACTTCAGTACAACAAAGATTCTTTACCCATATCCTCCAAAATAGGATTAATTATATGTCAATACGCTGGCTTATTATAAAGGTAACAATAACCATTTCCAACCAAAATAAGGTTTTGTTTACCAATATGTCATGCTGAATGCTGAGTCAGTAGCGTGCAGCAAGACCATTTACTCATACGCTGCAAACAAGAGATTTCGCTGTTCACTCGCAATGACGTCGATCCTCGTGTCGGCCTAGATTATTTAACACTATTGACATGCAGCACGAGCACCATATTGAATTATTTAGTACATAAAAACGTGAATGGGAAATTGTATATATGTGTTTTGGTACTGCATATCATAACATACAGTTAACACGGGAATGACTGAAAAATCACTACCCTTATAAAAATCTAAACTAATCAATTTTAACCGTATAGATATGTAGAAATTACGTGTCAAAGTGCATTTTCTTCCAAGTAAAGATTGTTTTAACGTTTCCAGCTAAAATTAAAATGATATTTATATGAAATATTATTGAAATCAATAGGTTGAAATATTATGAATAAAATTTTACCCCAGAAGAGTAAACTTTAAACTGCCTTGTCATCAAAAATTTTTGTTAATTTCGAGCAACACATTTTACTAAGTGCAATGTCAATTTTCAAGTTCTTCTTGCAGGAAAAATAAAGAGAATTTCTTACTGAAATGCAAGTTACACAGCACGCTCCCCATCTTGATATTTTTGCAGGTACCACTCAACTCGCGCTTGGTCTCGGTTTCCCTTCCTATATTCCTTGACATGATTCTATTTGACGTTCACCCTCCCTCCATGCATACGCGCTCTGGTAGTCTCTGCTGTTTGCGATGTTTTAAAAGCTTAGTTTTTCATTGCATGGGCTCACTTTTTACCATCACTTATTTCAGGTACGCTTCTGTGTTAGCCTGCACAGTTGGTCATAGTTTTGCAATTTCAGAAGCAATTTTAGCATTTTGGTAGTAACTATTATGGGCTAACTTGTGTGTGTAGTAAATACGGTAGCTATCGTGATTGTGGTGTTGCATCCAAACTTCCTTTTTGGTCGCCCTGTCAAAATTGTGTTTCGCTTTAACTTGCTCTCCGCTTCACTGTTGCGGTTAACTGCAAATAATACTAGATAGTATTTGTAGAGTCGCTATAATTTCGTGTGATGTGCAGTGTTTGCCAAACCTGGTTGATTTTTTTAGTGAGCATTACCTGGTGTGTTGGAGGTGAAATGGGAGTGCTTCTTTCTCGTGCACATAGGTTTTGCTGTGATTTTTTTGCATTGTCTGCTGCCATGACCTTCACGTTTTTAGAATAGGAACTGAGTTATATATTGCAAATTTACAATTATCTCCTCATTTTAAGGGTTTTAATGTGTTGTACGTAATTTAATTCTGCTTTCTAGCTGCAGCTTTGTTTGGCTCAAGAGTCACCAACACTAATGTTTTTAATTTTTAATATGTATGTAATTTATTTTATTCATTTTATTATTTATTAAAGTATTTTAATGTGGCATGTAGTCTATTTTCAGTTTATAGCTGCAGCTTTGTTTGGCTCGTTGCGAGTGCATGCAAGTTTATCTGATTTTTATTATGTCACATATTTGATCCATTTTCATTATTTTTTTTAGGAGGATAAAATGCTTATATGGCTTGAAATATTGTTTATAATAAAAAATTTTCAATTGTATTTATTTCATAAATTTCTATCATAAGAAAACTATGCAACTCTTAGCTATTGTCTAATACTATGACATTTTTGGTTCATTTGCTGTGGCTGAGATGACATTCGTGGGGTTCATCTACACATTGAGAAAAGAAGAGTTAACATCTTTGCTCATTGACCATGAGTTGTCATTCTTCGCCGATACTATAGTCGCAGAATTCCAACGTATTGCTGTTGCCATTTGTAAAGAGCATTATGGAGGAACGAGCTATGCTTTGGGCGAGGCAACCTTGGTAAGTGGCAGTAAATTTGCAAACAAACCATTTTTCCAGTCCATTAATTCTATACCTGTCCTTTCCCTCACGGAGCTTTGCTTGGTGTTGAATTTTTTACTGTGGTGGCTTGGCCTAATACATCTGCATTTGTGTATTGATAAAACTTTACTGCGGGCTCTTTCAGTTAAGTGCAAAGGTTATGCATTGCAGCTTGTAATTGAGGAAATTAACAGTTTAAATGGGTTGTTTGCAAATTTTCACCAAAAGGTTTGGCACATAGAATGCTTGCATGTATTAAACGTACATGTGCCGGTGATTTTGCACGTAGCTTTCGAAGACCAGGCAAGCCTTTGCTCGTATTTATAGAGTTTATAATGGTTATCTGAGGCTGACGTAAATATTTTTCTTGAAAATCTGGCACCCCATGTATGTATGCTTTGTGCTTTGTTACCTGCCCTGCAGCAGCAGCTGAATATCTATCAGTTTTTTCTCAGTCTTCATGCTCTCGATTGTTGTGCACTACAGTAATTTGTTTCTATGCGATGGGAAAGAAAATCGCCACTGCTGTAATTGTGCAGTGTGAGGTCACATTACCCAAAATTGCTATCAAGAGAGTGTTCCCATGACACATTGTGTTTACGTTGTGGACAGCTGGAGCATTTTCGCGCTGTATGCAAGCAGGCGGGAAACAATTAGCAGCTGGGAATTTGTGCAGTATTTCCTGAAAGGAAAAACTGGCATTTGGAAAAGAAGTGCTTGATGCATATTTTGTGTGGAGGTACTTTACATGTAGCATTGGTGGATACGGATACAAACAAATTGTGTTGTCAGTTGGCAGTTTATAAAATCTTTGCTCCATAATAAGGCAATTTCAAAGTTACATATTCGCAGTGCTCCGGAATTGTGTTTATGTATAGCTAATGAGAAAGTCATGTCATGCCACTCATGTCATCACGTTATCTTTCAAAATTGGCCATTTTTTTGTGGGTGTTTCCTTTTGGGTGCTTCCAGTTTTTAATTATGATGTCATTCTTGGTTTGGAATTTCTTGGGCATGCTCAGGCAGCAGTGAATTTAGACGATTTTACCTTGTCTTTTAGTTTTGCACATAATATTAAAATTGCTTTAAATTGTGGGGTACTCGCCCAGCTCACTTGTCAGAAATTGTGCATGGACGCAGGGTTACCTCCTAATGCTTCTGAGCGTTTGGCGCATCTGCACGAACAATTTTGTGACATTATTACTACAAAAATCAGGAAACCTGATCTACTACCTTACAAATCTTCTCTTACTAACGATGTTCCACTTAATGATCGCCATATTTAGTGACCTCCACCAATGTTACAGGCATTTCGTGATATTATACAACGGCTCTTAGACGCTGGTGTAAAAGTGCCAGCTACTACTGATTATTGTTCACCCAGAGTTTTAGTCAAAAAATGGGATAGTGACAAGCACCGGCTCGCAGTAAATCATACCCTGGTAAATAAGAAAATACATAAAGATCCGGTTTCTTTGCCTACACTTGATTGTGCATTGCAACATTTGAGCCATGCTAAGGTTTATTCATTATTGGACTTAAATAATAGCTTCCACCAATGTTTGTTAGACCTATCTTGTAGAAAATATACTCCGTTCAACACACCATGGAACCAGTATGAGTTTACAAGAATTCCGAAGGGGGCCAACTTTGGTAGTTTGGTGAATTGCTTTGTGTATTGGACCATGTGTTTTCAATAATGACGATGATGTGATTGCATATAGTGATGATTGGGAATCTCGCTTGGATCATCTTAGTCAGGGAGTNCACTGACACAACTGTGAGATTTTCATGCCAAGGCTATATGATGCCAATGCAATTCTTAATGACATGATTTTTTAAGAATCATAAAAAGTGTTTTACTTATGACAATATTTGTTATAAAAAAAAAGCAAAATCTTTTATGAGAAACTATTGCCATTATCTTTCACTTTACACATAAACTCTTAACAACTTTATCACAATATTTTAAGTATTTCCACATTGCTGATTTTAAATATAAGACATTATCATGACATTCTACATGAATACACTTTCAGAACTGTTTAAACAGACTTTTCGTAAATAAGCTACAAATATTTTTAATATCCACACTGAAATGAACTAGTAATATTTTTATGCCAACAAATGTAGAACAAAGTATTTTATATAAAGAAGGTAAAATATTTTGGAGAAAATTAAATATAAATGTGATGAGCATGAATGTGCTGTAAGAAGCGATAGAAAATGTTAACTCCCGAAATGTTATCAACATCTCACTCTAGAAAATGATGGCTTCCAAGCTTTACCATGCTAAATAGGCAGTGTCCACTGTCCAGTATGAATATTCACAACTTACAAGATTTGTTTCTCGCAAGGTGCAAAGGAAACCAATATTATACCAAACGTAAAAAAAATTTACAGTCTACAATGTATATATCCTAAACGTGGTTGATTACAAGCAACTGCACTTGAATATAGTTGTTAAGTAAGCCTGCTTATCATACAGTTAATATAAATTTTTACAATCTCAAACATTAGAATACATTTAATGATAATGGATATTATTTGTATTAATAGGCGTTTCACAACAGTTACCTTTCAAGTACCAACTGCCAACAGTTATGCTTGAAAATTTAAGAATTTATATATTTTTCTTGCGTAAAGTTTAGTAAACTAGCAAATAACAACCTTCATGCACTATTTACCTTATAATATGTTTTTTCTTTGCTTATGATGTGGTATTTCAGCAATTATTTCACCCCACCCCTTTACGAGGCTGGTCCAGAGGTTACGCGGGATCAGGGAATAAAACAGTGTCTGTAACCTCTTCCCTCTTCTTTTTAGTAAAATTAAACAATTTTGATTATTTTTTAAAATTTATATTTATAAATTGTATTCATTTTTAAAAAGTAATCGGTGGTGGTTTGTACATACTTTAACTAAGAGGAAAGGTGTCAAATTTTGTTGGGTGCATGAAACAGAGAAAGCTTTTGTAATCTTTAGAAAAACTAAGTACTCCGCCTGTTCTTACACTGCCATATTTTGTGTGTCATTTTGTAGTTCAGGTTGATGCTTTCTTTCTTGGCATTCAGAGCAGTCCTCGGTCAGTGGGTTGAGTTGCTCCCGTGGCTTTTGCGAGTCATTCCTTGTCTGAAACTGAGCGCTCACAAGGAATATATGAGAAGGAAACGCTAGTCTGTTTATTCAGCTCGGAAAAATTTGCATTATACATTGAACATGATGAATGTGATTTGTTCACTGATAACCTGGCACAGATTTTGGTTCTGAATCATCTGCTCCAGTTAAGTAAACTGGGTCGGTGGGTACTGTGCTTGATGCATTTCCGGTTCAAGGATAACCCCATTGCCAACTCTGTGTCAAGGATGTTTGATAACGATGATTTTGTGATGATACAAGCTGACGAGCTGGCTTCATTGAGTATTCTACAGGGTTTTCCCAAATTTTTGTCCAACTGCACCAGGGACAGGCTTCCGACTTGTGGTGTAGGCAGGTAAGGGCAGATATTTCTGCGGGTGTTTTATCCCCTATATTGAAAAGGATGGTATTATTTATTATACAGAAAGGATGGGGAGGGCCAGAAAATTGGTGGTTCCAGAGTCCCTTCATCCTATGTTGTTCAAATATTTCCATGACTTGTCATTGGAGGTAATTTAGGTGTTAATAAAAATTTTCAAAAAATTCCCGGTCATTCTTATTGGCCAATATTGAAGATGTTTCTCAGCATGCGTGTTCCTGCAACAATTGTCGGTTATGTTAACAAGCTGTGCAAACTAATTTTCGTGAGTTGAAGGTCCAAGTTCTGGAGTTTCCAAGACAAGTGGTTCACTTGGACGTATTTGAAGCTTTAGTTCATTCTAAAAATGGCAATGTATGATTTTTTGATATTATTGGACACCTTTACCAAGTTTGGAAAATATTTAGTGCGCCTGCTGAAATTGTAATTGACAATGTGCATTATTTTCAATAAGTAGCCTTTGAAGACCTGTATTGTAGATGGGCAATTAATTATTATACATCAAGACTGTACTCTTCTAACAGAAATCAGGTGGAGAAATTCAATATACAAATATCAAGGCTTGTTTAAACATTTTCTCTTATCAAGACCACACTTTGTTGGATTGTGATTTGGATTTTATTAGTGTTGGTTTTAACAGTGCAGTGCACAATTCTATGGGGTCTCCTCCTTGCTTGCCATTCTTTGGCCGTCCTTTGAGCCATCTGTTCCTACAGGCGATTTGGTTTTATGTAAGAACTTTGTTTTGGCAGATAGTGGCATAGACGTTGGCTCTAAATTTATATTTGAATTTGAAAGCCCTTTGTTATTTCAAAGTTTTTAGGAGTGAACACCGTTATTTTGAGGCATCCTGGATTCTTTAGCGAATTCAAGAAAGTGTATCTTAGCCACTTAAAAAAGAATGTGCCCATGTCTTAACTATTGCACCTGTTGTTACTTTGGTATTGGTTTTGTTTCTCACTGCCAGTCCATGCGTGCTAATTTGTTTATCCTTGAGTTTGGTTGCTTTCCCCTTCTGACACCCTTGTGTTTTGGTTGCTGTTCCGTCGGAGTCCGGACTGCATGGCATTGAGTGTGACCTCCTACGATTGTCTGCTGAATTGACCGAGGAAGTTGATTGGAGCAGGCGCCAACGACCTCGCTCATGCATCGCTTCTGCTCTGGTGCCTGAGAAGTTGCTGGTCCGCTAGGCGCTGGGGTGAACGTGCATTGATCGTGGACTACCTTCAAGGTGGTAGAGTTGTGCTACTGTTTGGATATTCCCCGGGGGAATCACCACTGTTCATAGATGTAATCGTCATTATTGTATTGGACTATTAACTGACAAATTGTTTCAGTTGTGAAAGTAACGGTTCAACATTTCTGCTGTATCTTCAAGAGTCTTCACTTCAGGAGTATTTGTTATACACTGAGGCGAAGAAAGTCATGGGATGCCACCTAATATCATGTCGAACCTCCTTTTGCCCGGCGAAGTGCAGCAACTCGACGTGGCATGGACTCAACAAGTCGTTGGAAGTCCCCGGCAGAAATATTAAGCCATGCTGCCTCTATAGACGTCCATAATTGCGAAAGTGTTGCCGGTGCAGGAGTTTGTGCACGAACTGACTTCTCGATTATGTCCCATTAATGTTTGATGGGATTCATGTTGGGCGATTTTGATGGCCAAATCATTCGCTGGAATTGTCCAGAATGTTCTTCAAACCATTCGCGAACAGTTGTGGCCTGGTGACATGGCGCATTGTCATCCATAAAAATTCCATCATTGTTTGGGTACATGAAGTCCATGAATGGCTGCAAGTAGTCTCCAAGTAGTTGAACATAACCCTTTCCAGTCAATGATTGGTTCAGTTGGAACAGAGGACCCAGTCCATTCCATGTAAAAACAGCCCACACCATTATGGAGCCACCACCAGTTTGCAAAGTTCCTTGTTGACAACTTGGGTACATGGATTCGTGGGGCTCTGCGCCACACTCGAACCCTACCATCAGCTGTTACCAACTGAAATCGAGACTCATCTGACCAAGCCACGGTTTTCCAGTCATCTAGAGTCCAACTGATATGGTCACGAGCCCAGGAGATGCGCTGCAGGCGATGTCAAGCTGTTAGTAAAGGCACTCGAGTCGGTCTTCTGCTGGCATAGCCCAGTACAGCCAAAGTTCACCACACTCTCCTAACGGACACGTCCATCGTACGTCCCACATTGATTCCTGTGGTTATATCACTTAGTGTTGCTTGTCTGTTAATACTGACCATTCTGCGCACACGTAGTTGGTCTCGGTCATTAAGTGCAGGTGGTCGGCCACTGCGTTGTCCATGGTGAGAGGTTATGCCTGAAATTAGGTATTCTCGGCACACTCTTGACACTGTGGATCTCGGAATGTTGAATTCCCTTACCATTTCCGAAATGGAATGTCCCATGCGTCTAGCTCCAACTACCATTCCGCGTTCAAAGTCTGTTAATTCCCGTCGTGTGGCCATAATCACGTCAGAAACCTTTTCACATGAATCACTTGACTACAAATGAAAGCCCAACCAATGCACTGCCCATTTATACATTTTGTACGCGATACTACTGCAATCTGTATATTTGCATATTTCTATCCCATAACTTTTGTCACCTCTGTGTATGTGCACCTGTAACTGTTTGTATCTGAAATTTATTTTTTGTTTATTTTCATTCAGTGGTTGTGTATTGTCAACAGACTTTATCTATTTGAATTCGAGCACCAGTTTTTAGAAGGAGAGCTTGTGAGATATGCTATGTGATCCTCATCTAGATATTTTCACTGTCACCACTCTGCTCGCATTTGGTCTCTGTGTCCCTTCCAATATTCCTTGACATGATTCTCTTTGACATTCCCTCTCCCACCACACATGCACACTCTGGTAGTGTCTGCTGTTTGAACTGTTATAAAAGCTTAATATTTATTTTCACAAGCTCACTTTTTACCATAACTTCGTTTAAGTGCAGCTCTGTGTCAGCCTCTGTGACACTTCGATCTGGTTGGTCATGGTTTTGCAATTTCAGAAGCAATTGTTTCATTTTAGCATGTTTTGTAATAATTATTATCGGTTAGCTTGTGTGTGTAGTAAATAGGGTAGCTGTCATGTTTTTAATGTTGGATACAAAATTCCCTTTTGGTTGCCCTGTCTAAATTATGTTTCGCTTTAACTTGCTTTCCACTTCACCATTGCAGTTCTCTGCATATAATAGTACATATCTGTTAAGTCGCTATAATTTAGTGCAACGTGCAGAGTTTGCTGAACTTCGCTGATTTTTCAGTGAGCCTTACACGGTACATTGGTGGTGAAGTGATAACTGCTTGTTTCTCCCGCACGTAAGTTATGTTGTGAATTTTTTTGCATTGTTTGCTGCCATGACCTTCATATTTTTTGAATAGTAATTGAGTTATATAATGACAATTTAGAGTTGCCTCCTCCTCATTTGAAGGTTTTTATTGTGTTGCGCACAATTTAATTCTACTTGATAGCTGCTGCTTTGTTTTGCTCCTTAAGAGTGCTTGAATGCAAATTTTTTAATTTTTAATGTGTGTGCCATTGATTTTATTCATTTTATTATACATTAAAGTATTTAATGTGGTGTGCAGTCTATTTTGAGTTTATAGCTGCGGCTTTGTTCGGCTTGTTGTGAGTGCCCGCATGCCTATTTGTTCTTTAACGTGTGTGTCACATGCAGATTGTATCCATTTTCATTATTTTTAGGAAGATAAAATGCCTATATGTCTAGTAATATTGTTTTTGCAATATTGTTTATAATACATGTTTTAAATTGTATTAAACTTGTTGATTTCCATTGTAAAAATATTAATTTTTTATCAAAAGATTAACGTCTATTGAGTAAACTTCCATCAGTGTTAATGGTTAACGGTAGGCGGTGTGAATTTTTCAAAGGAAACTTCACCAATAAGTAAGCAGTGTGTAGTATTTGCAAACTATGTATTATTTTATGGTTGCAGGATGTAATTTTTACATGTTCATATTTTAGAAAGTAAAGTTTTATCCTTGCTTTCACAAAGACAATATTGTAAAGTTTTAAAAACAAGACTTTCAGTATAAAGTACCTTCAATACTAAGTACAAAAACTGGGGCTTTATTCATATATGTTTTTGGCCACAAATAAATTTTTCAGCCATTCACCAGTCTGAATTAATACAAATTATCTGGAGTTTGCTGTACATTAATTTATTAAAGAGATAACAACATACCACACAATGCTGAAAAAATGTTACGAGAGTAATCTTTTGTAAATTATTTGGAAATTACTTAACATAAAAATATTTTTTCTTTTATTATTCCTTTAATATTGGAAGAACTAAAGTATGAATTAAAAACTCCCACTTTAATGGTTAAATATTTGTGTTATGCAATTGCAAAGAATGAATAAATAAATAATATAGTGTATATATGTGTAATAATGAATGTAAACTTACTTAATAAAATCAGTAACATTTTCAGTTACAAGCATACTTTATGCAAAAGGCAGAACAAATATGACCGTAACTTACTTACCATGCTCTTTTGGATTTGGCGATGCTCTCCTTGCTCCAACAACTAAAAAATTGTATACATCAAATTAAAAATAAAGAAAAGATATCTCTATAAAGTAATAATTATGACAACTACTTTCAACTTAGTATACAAAATTCACACTACAAAGATCACTAGAACTGTAATATATAAAATGGCTACACCCCTCTTCAAAAAAACACTTTTCACAGTTGTATAAATATTTTTATTACGGTTTTGATTAACAATGTTGTATTCAAAAGGAATTGGTATTTTTGTTCAGATTAATCAATTTATGATTTGTGAAATTATATAATAATTGTTCATAAAAATAACTGTTCCAAAAATTCATAAAAGACATTGTTAAAAATAACATAATTTTTGTGTATAAATGAATATTACATGAAATATAAGATAAAAGAGTTCATCATTAATTATATTTCTTTGTCAATATGGATAGCTAAATTATGTCACAAATTTTATTTCTTTGAAATTTTAATATAATTTAGAGAGTTATTTTGGTGAGCTGTCCCGTGTTTTCACAATGTACTGTTTTGGAGTTTTCTGTAAGAACTCTACAAACTCATATTAGATTTTGGAACAGTTATTTTGAATTGTTACAATCTTTACAGGATACTCTAAAATAATAAATTGTGAAAACATGTGACAACTCACCAAATAACTCTCAAAATTATATTACAATTATAATGAAACAAAATGTATGACAATTTAACTATCCACATTGCCAATGAAATTAAATTATTGATGAACAATTTTTATTTTATTTTACGCACTGTAATGCATTTTAATACCACAAAATGTTATACAGAATGTGGGCTGCATTACAAAGCACATAGATATTCTGTGGAGAAGTAAAAAAATTACACTAAAGTTTCATTCATTACAAACTACTTTCTGAAAATTTAATACCAGTGTGCACATTTACATTGTCAAATTTGGATTGTTATGGTTTAACATTTCATCGATGAGATCAAAGGCTCTATCAGGATGGGGAAAGGAAGATGATACGGCCTGTATTGAGAAACCATTACAGCATTTTCCTGGAGGGATTTGGAAAACCATGGAAAACCAGAAGTACGATAGTCTGACCAGAAATTAAACCTGGGTCCTCCTGACTGCAAGTGTGTGTGTGACCACTGAGTAGCCTCACTCACTCACTGAGAAGAGGTTTAAGTCTAACATGAACCTTTCTTACACAGTATACTCACACAATTATAAGATTACATTCTGAGTAATAAATATTTTTTTACTTGAAAAGAAATGCACAAAAAGCTGCCATAAATTGTGCTGCACAAAACCAAAACCTGCATCTTAGACGCAACCCCATAATCTGCTTCCAGAAATATAATTAATTGCTAAACTTTTTCATTTGCGCAGTTTTTACATAATTATCTGTCAAAGTCATAATTTTAAAATTTGATATATAAAACTAAAAAAGACACAGAAAAAAAAGTGAATGTTAGTAAAAGTTCTTAGCCATTAGCTAACTCAAGTAATGTGAAGTTTCCGATAAAATTCATTTTTTCTTACTGTGCAAAACTGTACTTAATTTATATATATAAGATTGTTTAATATTTTTAAGTATTTACTTTAGAAATGGTATATCTAAATTTCCCAAATCAATAAACTGGTGTGTAAAAATTAAAGATGGGACAGGTTTTCACATGTAACGTTGTGTAGCAGTGTTTCAAATAGGTACAAAGCTTACTATAACATCATTGATCAGCGAGATGTAAGAGCATGAAAAAGGTTAACATCAGTTACCAAAAATTGAATCCAAAAGATGCAAAGGACCTTTACTCCGAGCACAGCAGGACTGAAGACAAGACAAGACAAGAAACGTCCATGTGACTGATGGCAGGCAAGAAAAATGCAGTCCTCAATAGGGGATATGATTCCCCCTAACTGCAATGCAGGATGTGCACCATCTTATCATGCTCTATGAGGCTGTTGATATAAGCTCTTGATACATTATGGCCATCTCCTGTATACCTACTACATTTCATTTAAGTACACTAAATTTTGACAGTTCTATGAAAGTAGTGAGATATAATGTATCCTTCTGCTACAGCTGTTCTGTCAATGAAGGAAACAATGTCTGTGAACAAATGCTATGATCAATGTAAGCTACCATTCCAAATTGTTTTATTTTCATTATGGCCAAGTTATACTGCTTGAGCTCTGTTTATTTTATTGCTGGTGGTGGGGGGAGAGGATTTAGAGTGTTGAGGGGGAGGGGATTTAGTTTAACATCTTTCATGAGATGGTAACATTTTGAATCATATTGTTTCGATGGAGCAGTGGAAAATTTTGCTCGTACTGAATTAACATTCAAATTATTATAACCTGGAAAGTTTTATCATAGAAAAAACAAAACGTGATAAATATTTTGCTGTTGGTACCAATGTGTCTGTAATAAACACACTTTGTACATAAATGTTTTTAGCAAAATTAACCTTATACTCATTTGATTTTCCATATAATAAAAATGTTATATTTACACTACAAAACAAAGAGTTGAACTGGTGGTTTTTTAGGCCACGTACATTTCAAACATTCTAATAACTGTTTCGAAATACATTATTTACAAAACATAATAACTTACTGTTTGTAATTACTATTCACAACTCCTGAACACATGTTTTGTGGCAATCCTTGGATATATTTGTCGACCACTAATACAAAATAATTTATTTGCAGAATCATTTAGTAAATACGATACTTCATGGGTTCCCCAAAATTTACAAACTAAATTCAGAATACAAATAAATTTTGGCAGACCAAGCCATGCATGTGCCGATATTATATTTCATGCAAGTAATAACACTAATAAAAAGGAACCTCTGTAACACACTATGCTTAATGAAAGAAAATACAAAAATTATTAACTACCAATAAATTATTCAGACAACACCAGTAAGTTACTTGCATAAACGTGATGAAAAGTATCACATGCACAATGGTGTTCTGGAAAATTTTCACTGATCAAAAGTGTCTACATACTTCATCACAATTGCTAAACCTGTTTTTAAAGCCAATTTGCTAAAAGAAAACAATTGTACAATTACTTTAAAAACATAATAATTTTAACCATATATATTATAAGTATAATTAAAGTTTGGAATTACAACTTTTAGTTCTGAGAACTATTTTCTTTCATAGTGATCATCAATATGGTCAACACAACAACATACATCCGGCGATATTTCATCAGCTGATACAATAATTCACAGACAAGAGCATTTACTGTTTACATACTGTGTAGGTTGGTGACATTGTCTGTCAAAATTTAGTGTACTAATATGAAATGCAGTATAGTGCCGATCAAAGCTGCAGAGTTGTTGCTGTCCGGTGGTGATATGCTGCAAGGCATCCCCTGACATCATCACACACTTTTTCAGTTGGGCTTATTTCCATGGATTGTGCAGGCCATTCCATGTGTTGAAATATTCACTCTCCAACATCTGAGCAACAGTCACTGAATGAGGAGGTAAACTGATGTCCATGAGAAGGAATTCAGGACCCACGGCACCTTTAAGGGCACATATGGGAAAACAGAACCTTGGTACAAAAGCATTCAACAGTGACTGAACCACCACCTTGGAAAATGTGGAGCTCTGTGCAGCCACAAACATTATGCCTGCCCAAAAGAAAACTCTGCCACCAGTAAACCAGTGCCTTTTGACAATAATGAAGAGGTGAATGCATTTTTCCCAGCTCTCTCCAGAAGTACAAGTATCTGGAATTGCTAGTTGGACTAACCCAGCTCTCATCCATAAAAAACACTCGCCCCCATTGCTGAGCTCCCCAGTTCTTGTTTTCTCAGTACCTCACGAAACACCTTCTCCGATAGTCTCCGATAGGTAGGCATCAATGGCACTAACCATACTGCTTGATTAAAAGAACAAAATTATCTGTGTGCTTTCTCCTGGCCACTGTAAAACGCAAAATTGGGCATCCAGTAATGTATTGCATGTGTCTTGCAATTTCACGCACCGTCTACCATCACTCTCTCATCATCTATAGGACAATATACCAGTCCTCTGTTGCCATGGTTACTCATAGGCAACCACTAGTAAACCTTTGTACAACTGTTCCTGTCATTCGTGGGGCAGCAGTAGTGTAGTGGCTAGAGCACCTGCTTCCCAGATTTTTACACATGGGGATTGTGCTAGATGATGGCACTGGTAACAGGTTTTCTCAGGGATCTTCCGTATACCCTGCACTCACATTCCTGTGATGCACCATGTTCACATTGCTTCACTCTCATCGGCTCTCAAGACCTTGCCGTTAAGAGTCTGCCAAATTTCTTCACTCACTCATTTTACTTCCTATCATTCAAAATGCCATCCAAGCTCATAACATAATGCTTTGCTGCAACATAATGTGTGGCCACAACTATGATCTCATTTCAATTTCCAAATAATTTGGCATTGGATAAAGTCGTCCAGATGCTGCCTATATGACAGTCTGTTAACAATATCAGACGTTAGACAGCAACTTAATGTCATGCAACCTGATGTGCACTGTCCAATTGCTTCCACTGCAATGCTAAGCATACACAACTCTTGTGCTTTATACCCTTCACACATGTCCACAGTATGTCATGGTACCCAATTATACCGGACTGTAAGCAATCTCCTGATGGGTCTTTCGGTTGGTTCTGCCAGTTCATTTTGCTGTAATGTTAACTTCTCCACTGCATCCTTAATTTTTGCACATCGTTGTACAATTTCATCACCACTGTTTCTCTTAATTTAATTTCTTATTCCTATGCAGCATTAACATAAAATGTGCAACCGGCAGACAACTACACAAAAAAAGCCCATTACTGAATGAAAATTATACCAGTAATTTCTAAACTAACCAGTTTATTACCTATACATAAAAAACAATAAGCTCAGGTGTACCTCAGACCCTTGACATCATACAGTCATGCATAGAAAAGCTAAAGATGGCAGGACCTCCAAAATTAAAGTGGGCTCATGCTAACAAATCAGATGTTCAACTTTCAGAAACTGTACTGATACGTGTAGACTCCCACATTGGGTGTGGACTCTGTGGTTCCTGGTTATGTGCGGTCTGGCGCTGTAGAGGGATGACCCACTTTGAACCTCCCCTTCACTCTGGCTGACCCGCTCACTGCTCTGTCGCCCGGTTGACAGCTGACCTGACTGGCATCACAATCCATCCTCCCCCCTGCCGGAGAAATCTACAATGTGGGAGGATGAGAAAAAATATTCTGGTATGCACGTCCCTCTGCACAACGCAGAATTTAGGGGAATTTATAGGCTATGGCCGACGACGCTATAAATACCACAGCTCCTGGAGGGTCAACAGTTATTTGTGGTAGCCATCTGTCTGAAGTGGAGTAATTAGGCAAAGTCTGGTCCAGCGAGGGACATCAGAAGAGAGGATGGACGACAGCGAAGGCTGTGAGATGGTAGTAGAGGAAGAGTGTTTGGTGCAGTGTGGACAGACAATATGGCATAGTACTTGACAGAAAGCTACTGTGCACGAGGGTGCTCGGAGCACTCTAGAACATTCCGGACTGGTGGAATGTGGACGGAATTAAGGTAGGACTGAATGAATGTGTGATACTGACTTTATTGTAAATATCATAACTGTCTACGATGGACATATAATTTATGGAATAATTCAATAGATTTTGATACACTGCTTATTGGGACTGATTTTAGTTATTTTATAACATTAATTTATTGGAAGTGATTGTAAATTATTATGATTTAATTTATTAATTGTAAATAGTAAGTGATAGCAATTTATTGTGAGATATTGGGTAAAGAGTACGTTTTTTAGTAGTGTTTGTAAATAAAAATGGAAATTATAATTAACTCTTTTATTTCATTAAAACCTCCATCCCTTAAAGAACAAGGCTAGGCCCACTGATGTTCAGAAATTAACAATGGTGTTAGAAGTGGGATAAAGCCACTTTATTAAAAATATATATATATAAAATGATTGTAATTAAGATTATAGTAGGATGTTTACTGGTAGCATAATTTTGTAAAAATAACAATATTTGTAGTAATGGGTCCAAGAATTATTACGATATTTGTGAATGCTAACTAGGAAAATGTCGGCAGAGATAGAATCACCCCATGCTCTGATCAAAGTACTGAGTAGCAGAATTACTTGTGTTAGTGAAAATATAAAAAATCAAATAAATGATGGTGTAGATAATGTTAATGAGAATGTACATAGCCAAATTAATAGTGTTAGTGAAATGGGAAACAAGAAAATAGACACTGTGAACGAGAATGTGGATAGAAAATAAACAATGTGGACTGAAAGATAGAAGGTATTAGTGAGTTAGTAAATAAATTGTGTGGACAAGAAAATTTGAAGTGTAAGAAGAGAGTGGACAGTGTTGAACAGGAAATAAAACAAGAAGTAAGCACCCTCAAAAAAAGAATGGCAAGAATCCATATAGCAGCAAGTAAGAAGACATGCAGAAGCTGAGGAAGAGTTGAGTTTGACAACCACCGAGCCAATGAGTGTGGGCAACGAGGAGAAAATAGAGGTCATGACCCAGCAGTTTTGCAGTGAGAGTACACCTCTGCCCAGGGATTGGCAAAGCATCACAATTATGCCTGCCCCCTCCAATGGACAGACGCAACCCTGGTGCAAATACTAGCACCAGTTAAAGATTGTCACCGCCCTAAATGTTTGGACTGACGAGCAGCCAGTGTATTACCTCGCTGCTGTACTGAGGGGATCTGCACTGAGCATACTGCAGTACCTGCCAGAGTGACATTGACTGGAAACTCCACACTGGTTACGATCTTGGAGATGTGATTCAGCAACCGATACCTGCGACATACCCAACTTGCCCAACAGCAAAGCTGCACACAACAACCAGAGGAAACACTGCAGGAGCTATGGTACGACATCATGAGGATGTCACACTTGTCTCTGGAGGGGTGCTCTGAAGAGGCATAAGATGTCATCATAGTTGTCTTCTTTGTCGATACCATCGCTAACACACAGGTGCTGCAAGCTGTACCTCTGGCAGTGCCTCACCCCACATAGGATGGCTTGGCCCGAGTACTAGAAGTGGAGTCAGCAAGGCAGGCATTAGTGCCCTGAAGTCCAGTGCGAGCAGTGATGCTGAACGAAGATGAGGATGACAGCATCAAGAGGATGCTGAAGGAATTACAGACGACCCTGAGGGACATCGCTTTCAGGGTCTGCGCTACATAAACTCACCGTCCCCCATTCAAACGACCTGAATGATGGTCACGTGAACAACCGGGGCACCTGAGAGCCAACTGTCCCCAGCAGAAGAAACAGCAGCAGCAGCCACAGCAGCAGACACCAGGAAGAAGGCAGCAATAGGCAGGTGAGAGTGCCAAATCTTCGGGAAACTTGTTAAGATACATTCTTAAGGGGCAAAGGTTAGCGATTGCTGGAGATAAGACCCCAATGTTCTTATAGGTGTGTTCGGTGAAACAAGACTTGGGTGCCATATTGGTGGAGGAAAGTCTGGATGATGATGATGATGATGATGCTTGTTAGATGGTTGCTGATGCAGGGCGACTATAGTGGTGGTATTACCGGACATTTTCGGGCCATTACCAGTTACTGAGAGGGGGAATCTGTACCTTCTGGTAGCGCAAGACTACTTCACAAAGTAGCCCAAGGTCATACCAGTTCCAAACCAAGAGGCTCCCATGGTAGCTGATGAACTTGCAGAGCATGTTTTCTCCAGGTTTGGAGTGCAACATAACCTTCATTCTGATAAAGGATGAAATTTTGAAGCAATTCTTTTCCAAGAAGTACCAAAGATTTTAGTAATGAGGTAAACACATACAACAACATTACACCCTCAGTCAGATGGAATGGCCAAGAGGCTAAATCGTACCCTGGAACAGTACCTGGCAATCTTCATGGAAGACAACCAGAAGGATTGGGACTCCAAGGTACACTTATTTCTCCTGGCATATCATTCGGCAGTCCACGAGTCAACAAGGGTAACACCTTCAATGATTTTGTTTGGGAGAGAGTTCTGTCTCCCTGGTAACCTGCTGTTTGGACATCAAGTGAGAGATAAAGCAGCTAACCCAGAATATGTCAGCAAACTACAAAGGTTAGCTGACATGCACGAGTTTGCCTGATGGCACCTGAAAATTAACAATGACCGAATGACAACACAATATGACTGGAGAATGCCTGAAGAGATTTTTCAGGCAGGTCAGCTGGTGTTGCTGTACAACCTCCAAAGGAGGAAGGGATATTGCTAGTAACTATAGAAATGTTGGGAACGCCCGTACAGGATCCATAAACAGATTTGTTTACAGGGTTCTCTGGTGAATTTTAAGGTTGTCCACATTAATCGATTGGCGGTGACGAAGGTCCAGATGTTGGCAAGTCTGTCCAGGATGAACAGACTTAAGGAGGAGGTACTGTTATGCACAGACACTCGCACTAGTCACAGGCTCTGTGTTACCTGGTTATGCGCGGTCCGGCGCTGTGGGGGCTGACCCATGTCAATCCTCCCCTCCCCCAGGCAAATCCGCTCACTGTTCTGTTGCCCGTGGCTGGGGGGAATGATTGACAGCTCACCTGGCTGGTGTCACAACCCCTCCTCCTGCCGGAGGAGTCGACTATCTGGGAGGATGAGTAAGAACATTCTGGTAAGTATGCCATTTGGTGCAATGCGGCATTTGGAAAAATTTGTAGGCTTTGGCCGACAACACTATAAATACCACCACTGCTGGAGGGTCGACAGTTCTTTGTGATAGCCATATGGCTTAAGTGCGGCAAATGGGTAAAGACTGGTGCAGCGAGGGACATTAGCAGAGACGATGGACGATAGGAAAGTGTGCGAGACGGCAGCAGAAAAGGAGATTTGGTGCAGCGTGGACAGATGAGAGGGCGTGGTATTCAACGGCGGGCTACTCTACCTGGGGGTGCTCGGAGCACTCTAGTACATTTTGTACTAGTAGAATATGGACTGAATTCAGGTGGACTGATTGTAATTATTTTATTAATTTCTTTGAGGTGAATGTAAATTATAATTGATTAAATTTACTAATTGTATATAGCAAGTGATAGCCATTTATTGTGAGATATTGAGTCGAGAGTATTTGGTTTATAGTGATTGTAAATAAATTTGGAAATTATAATTAACTCTTTTTATTTAATTAAGACCTCCATCCCTTAAATAGTGGGGCCACAGTGGTGTAGTGGTTAGATTACTCACCTCCCAACTAGGCAAACCATGTTCGATTCTCTGTGAGGTCACTCCTGCATTTTTTAATGTTGGATTCGTGCCAGACAATGCCGCTGGTCGGCGGGTTTTCTCGGGAATATCCTGTTTCCCCCCCCCCCTTTATTACAGCGCTGATTCATACTCACCTTACTTCACACTCATCAGCTCTCAAGACCTTAATTTTAAGAGCCACCCCAATCTCTTCACTCACTCGCCCCTTAAAGAGCCTGGCTAAGCCCACTGATGTTGAGAAATCAACAATTCTATGGCCAAGCATCATCATCAACAATTTAGCCAGACAATTTCATGAGCTATGCACCTCTCCCAGTGTTTGCAATGAGCAAACAGGATGACCTTATATGCACAGCCATTATCAATTGATTGATAAATCTGCCTTGGAGATTATCGCAGCACGAGAAAATGCCTTAATAATTTATAAGTGTGTGAAAAAGTATAATGTTAACAAAATCATTAAAACAATGACATAAATAAAAAATTCAGATCAGCTGTCATCTGGTCATCAACATGTAGAAGTTCATATTGCCATTTGGTTACGAAAGTTACGTAGCTAATACCAATGATAACACAAGTTCCTGCAAAATTTTACCTCAATTTCCTTGGCATCTGCTAGATAAAAAGATTGAGGTTGAGAAATGGCATTAAAAATACCTTACCATGGAATGGCATGGAGAGATAGCAACACAGAATGCGAGAAAATGAACAGAGGAACTGATGAGTGAAGAAATAGATAGTGTAATTTTCTTCTGCAACGAAAGCAATGGCTGGGTATTTATTGCAATGAAAATGTAAAAATATATTACCTTCAAACAGAGTTGGGATGTTGGTCATTTAACAAATTAAAAGCACAATACACCAACCTTAAACTTTTTTGTGAAGTGTGAGAAGGATTGGGCATGTTCATGCCTGAAAATGCTGTTGTTAAAACTCTGTATTTGGTACTGTATCTAATAATATACAAAGGTTATATACAAATTTCCACTTTATAAAAACGTTTTTATAAAGGCTAATTGTTTTCATGTACAAATTCAAGACCTTCGTTCCCAGGCATCACAGTAGCTGAATGGTTAAAGGTGTCTATCATTGAATTGAAGTTTGTCCCGTGATGTCTATGAGCTTCACATTCGATACCATATCTTCCTACAACACTTGTAAAAAAAGAATAATTTTTCAGCACTCCTGGCAGATGAACCTAGAACTAATATATAATCTGGTTGGAGCGATAGCAGCACTCCTGGCGGATGATTCAGATACCAAACAGGTTTCAAGTTTTCCCAAACTATGAAATTCTGAGGGGAAAAAATTGTCACCAGAGAAACTAAAAGAAATAAAAAAGCCAGATGAATGTGTTTGTCCGGCAAAGTAGAGAACTCTGTACATAAGGTCGAAATTCGTAATTCTTATGGTTTGTATGTGGGCAGTAAAGGGTTAAAAATGGAGACAAAGAATGGAACAAAAAAATTGATTGCCCTAGGTGTATAAAGGTTAGAGAGCGCCACTGGACCCTTAATTCTGTGTGGTCCCTACTTATTCCAATCCTCTGCAAATGCATCTATAAACAATGTGCAAGATATTTGAACCACTGGATGATAAGAAGTATTGAAACATGATGTTCAGGTGCTGAAGAGAACATTTTAAATCACCTGAACAGGTTGAAGCATGTAATAGGTTGGAGCACTCTGCAAGTTACAATAACTCAAATGACTATACAACAATTCCAGTTCCTTGCCATTTCATAACCGGCCCAGTTAACCATTAGTAACAGAATTCACATCTGCCAACCACTACTACCTGCTTGATATTAAAAACTAGTAAACTTATTAGGCATCAATACAGCTCTAGCAAAATCATGTTGCCTGGCAGCAAATTATTACAAGATGGACTAAAATTTGAAGCAGAGAGAATCACAGCACCTTCATGAACCATGGGAAGACAATGTGGGTGACTATGTATTTATCGTTGATGTGTGAAGTTTACCTGTAAGAAGCACCAGCAGTCACCATTACCTACTGTCAACAATCATTGGCCCCTGTGAGTAGCAACAAGAATGTTTGATCCAGACAACTGAGTACTGTTCAAGCTGGAACATGCAGACAACTATTTACAATTCTTTATTGGTTACAGAAGAGTAAAATTAAACCACAATTTGAGTTTGAACAGTTGAAAACATGTGATGGCGACAATTCGCCTGAGAGGTTATGACATTTATTATGTTTTCCATGCAGAAATTCTCTTCTGTGTATAATTATGAAAGTCGTGTAGTTTTTCCTCTTTGTCTGAATAGCATGTTACCTGCTAATACTGACAGTCTTGTTAAAAATGCCAAATAAGGTGAAATAAAAAAATACTACCAATAAGAGGGCTGACTACAAATTATAATATGCAAACATTGATGGAATTGTTTGCTGGAATGAACATTGTCAGGAACTTAAACACACTACTATTCTACACGAATGTGGCAGTGTGTGTGGACGTTACTGTGTTTCTCAGAAGTCTGTAATCCTCATAAAAAAAACACGGACAAGTACACTGCATTTCGTATAACTTCACTAAATGTTGATACACATTGTGACCAACCTACACAGCATGTAAAAAATAAATGCTCTCATTTGCAAATTATTGTGTCAACTGATGGTTGTTGCAGGATTATGTTATGTTGGTGATCCTTGTGATGATTAAGAAGAAAAACAGTACTCAGGATTTAAAATTATAATTTTTAACTTTAATGATGATTAAAACATTTGTTTAAATTATGCTTTTAGCATAATGTACAATTTTTTGAGCAATGGAGAATGCTTTTAAAAACATTTTGAAAAATTACAGTAGAGCAGCAGTCATACATTACGGTTATATGAAAGGTTTCCAACCTGTGAATGCCAATGTGATTGTGACCTCTTTCATCGCGATTTATTTATATGCAAGAATTCTTTGCTGGTGGTTTCTGAATACTATATCTGCAGGTAATTATTTTTGTATTGACATATTTCATTAAATGTGGTTCGTTGTAGGTGCCTTTTTAGAACAGTCTCCTTAGTGAATTGAAATATTGACACATGTCTGCCACTTCGTAAAAAAGTTGCTTGTGTAATTCTGTCCGCCATTTTCCATAAACACCATAACGTGCAATGCGAACAACAATGTATTAACATTTTTAGGTTTAATTTTGTTTATTTCAAAAAATAGTTAGAGTGTTTTGTTAATAATTTAATAAGTCAGCAAATAAATAATTTTATATCAGTGGCCGACAAAAGTGATTTTAGTGAAGTAATCGTCCAAAGCTCGTCACGTGTTTAGGAATGACGAAGTAAGCAGTAAGTGTGTATATTTTGTTAATTATGTATTTTCAAACTATTGTTAGAGTATTTGAAATGTACATATCCTTAAATAAAACTGGTTTTTTATACCATAGTTCATTTTATGGAAAATCCAACAATTTTTACGTTTCAAGTTGAATTTGCTGAAAATGTTTACATTAATGCATTTCTCACACCATTATGAATGGTGACATAATTTATCGCGGTTTGTTCTTACCAGAGGTTTTCAAATACGCGTCGCCTAAATTAACATCATTTTGGTGTAGTTCATTAAATAAAAAAACCCGAAGATTTTTATGTGTGAGTTTAACTTCACTGAAAATGTTCAGTGTGTATTTTTTGCATCTGTACACACACACATTTATTGCATTTTGTTATTTCGATAACAATACAACTCTCAAGTTACAGTCATTTGAATGTTATTTCAATACAAGTAAAAATTTTCCACTGCATCATCAAAACAATGTGCAGTTCAAGTTGATACTCATAAGAAGAGACACAAGACAGTCCTGTCTCATGAAAGACGATAAACCAGTGCTTCCCATCCCAACAATAAAACAAACAGAACCCTAACTAGTATATCACTTGGTCATAACAAAAATAAAACAGGTGAGAATGGCAACCAGATATTGTAGGAGCTTTAGTGACGCGTGACGAGTACATAGGATAGGAATTGCGCTGTATTCACACCCTGAGAATTAACCCCCGGGGATGAACCACAGCCGAAGGAAACCGGGAAAGTCCCGAAAATTAGCTGATATAAGCCCCCGACGAAGGAAACAGGGTAACCCCCCCCCCAGCCGAGATTAGTGCAGACACAACTCCCAGGAATCCCTGACACGCTTGCCGCATCTCGCCCTCCACCCCTAGTTTGAGCGCGCGAGTCGCTGACGAGACCGAAATCCTATACAAAAAAAAGGTGCGAGTTACGCCAGGGAAGTCCCTGTTTCTGTCGACACAATCTGCTGACAGCCAATTTGAATATATCGAGAGACGGGTTAAATTCGGGGGCAGCCAAGGTTCATGGTCATTCAGTTGTCGTCAGTCGTGAGCAGTCGTTCGAGAGGAGTTGTTCAGCCGCGAAGCAAGACAGAGAAGGTAGTTAGGCGAGAGGCAGTCATATCAACGGAACGGAGTTCGGGGCCGGCCCAAGCATTCAGACGTGAGCATTCAGTCGTTGTCATTCAGTTGTGAGCATTCAGTCGTGGACCGAGAAGGCAGTTAGGCGAGAGGCAGTCACACCAATGGGCCGGAGTTCGGGGCCGGCCCAGGCCATCAGTTGTAATCAGTTGTTCACAGTCAATTGTTCGGGAGCAATTATCGCCAGCCGAGACGGGTCTTTTTCGGCGGTACAGCCGCGAGACGAGATAGATGAAGCCGAAACGGGAGTAAACAGTCGTGCGACGAGAACAGTGCCGAGAATATGAGTAAATTCCCGGAAACGAGTGGTAGCCCCAGTCCGAGTGGCGCCATTCCCCGAGAAGGCAAGTCATGAGCTGAAACTTCATGTGTAAATTCCCGAGACAAACCCAGTAAAAGTACCGAGAACTTATCAGTTCATTTCCGAAAATGTAGTGGCAGTTTCCGCGGTTAGGAATGCAGACAGAAACGCAATAGTCGGAAGTAGGACGCGGAGGAAGCGCTCTCCAACCAGAACGCCAGCCGGGATCGCAAGGAAAGTGCAAGTCACGGGAGAACCCTAATCCCGGGCTTCATTGAGAGACCGACAAAGCCGCAGGAGACAGCCAACTTCATACAGCACGTCAACGAGAGCCAGTCCGAGGCCCGAAACAGGGCCACCCAACTCACCATGCCTCAGCTACCAACGAAGACAACTCACCAAAGGCCGCAGTCACAGATAAGTAGAGAAACGTCTCCCTTCAACAAACCTTCCCCGACGCATAGTATTCAGCCCAACAGCCCGTCAGGCAAACGACTTGCAGGGGGGCTCAGTCTCGCCAGGGTGTGTAATAACTATGTGACCTTCTGATCAATAAAATCCTGGTGTGTTAAATAATGGACAATACGAGTATTTGTTTACCCCTAACACAACAACCTCAGGTGTCATTAGTCTGCACCAATAAAATTTTAACTATACGAACTACTGGCCACCCCCTGTATAACTCAGGTGACAGAGTAGCGACATTAGTACTAGAATGAAGTTGTTAGTCTTTCAGTGCATGCCACTAGATTCGTAGAGTTTGTTTACAAACATTATTTTCCTCACTGACAGAACAGCTGTGGCGGAGGGATGCATTGTGGCACTTCTTTTTGAGAACTGTCAAAATTTACTGAAGGTATATGAAACTAAGCGTATATAAATGTTGTAATTGTCTTAACAATGACACGGACACAGACCTCTGAACTATGGAGTCTGGTACCAACACTGACAGTGCAACTGTGGAAGGAAAAAACATGTGTAGGAACAAAGGCAGATGTGTAGAGACTTTTTACAAACATATTTCACAGTTCCCGATACTACTTGCCAAGATCCTGAAACAGTTATGATGCTATGTTTTCCTTCATACTGCATGAGGTTACTCAGAATGCTTACATTCAGTTTGCTTTGGACCATCAGCTGTCCACGATGACTAGATTCCACCAAGCAAATCATGTCAGTGTGGTGTCAGGTTTACGCAATATATCCTGTTTATTGGACAAGAGGTTAACTGTGCTTTTATTTTAAGGAATGTGACAGTGTAGATTACAGCCTTCTGACTACTGAACCCACATCCTACTACTAAGACAAGAAATTATTGAATGTACACTGCATTAGAGGTGCGTGGTCTTCTATATTTACAATGAAACAATATTACGGTGATGTAGTTACAACTTGTAATAAATAGGCAAATATGAAAACTTTACTACAATATTTAAGAAATTAATAATTAAATCACTTAAAAGTATGCAGGGATATCCCAGATGGACAGTTCAGCTGTGATATATCATCTATTGAAATACATAACCATGAAATATTAAGTATGATATGATTTATAATTCGTCTCTTTAATACTAGTTACAAAAGCCTTCAACAAATCTGTGCCTACGAGGTAAAGAGGAATACATCATGAATATGAAAATTTACAGGAGTGCAGTTTACATCAATATCATTATGGCATATAAAGCCCTTTCCTCCTGGCTATATCAATTATTATTCTGTTTAGCATATAGTGCTTTACAACCCAGAAATTGCACAAAAAATACAATATGACAATGTCAAAACCTCAGTTTTGTAAAATATACATAGTGCCCTTTACCTCCGATACACAGAAATTTTGACTATAAATAATGACATGTTATTTAGATGTATTACACACTTAAAATTATAATTTTCAATTATTTGATTTTAAGAAAATAAGATTTAAGATTAAAGAGTAAAGTTTGATTTGTACAAATTGGTTATATGTACAGGAAACTTTTGATTTACTGAGGGCGGCTTAACCATGGAGCCACCAGTTCAAAGTCAAATATTGAACAGCTACCGCCAATTGTGCGTCGCTGCTATTAATAAACCACGGAACACACGCACGCTGTTAATTACCAGGCTGTAGTCGAGTGACGCTGTACTGATTAATTTTTACATTAAAAGTGTTCCGGTACTCTATTTACACACATTTTTAACAGTAAATATATGTGAAACTTTGAAGTATGAGGAATTTGGGGAAATTGTCAGACAGCACATTTTTATTCATAATAATAAAGTATTTTAGGATTGAAACTGGTGTCTGCTTGTCAAAAAGGTAAGATTGTGTAGTTCACAATAGTTCGTACACGCAGAGGCTATTTATAAATTAACAGTGGCACCGAGTGCGAATGGATAACAAAATATCACATTAACATAAATATTATTTGCCTCAAAAATGATTTCACCCCAAACAACGTGTGGTTTTAATAAATAAATAAATTACATATATTTTTGCTTTGTTGCTGAAGTGGCAGCAAGGAAGGGGGGATCAGGACACAAAATAAAACAAAACGGCGAGCCGGCTTAAGAAAAGCTTGGCGATTGCAGGCAGAATCCAAATTATTAGCAAACAGAATTGCTTCACATGGAAATATGTTACGTTAATATTTATAGAGCTTGCAGAAAATTTAACACACTGACAATTCGTTCGCATATTTGCATTTTACACACAAAAAACTAGTCATTTCATGAGGGCGTGGTTTTCCGAAGTGAGCCGTGTGCACTGGTCAACAGATGGCAGCACGGTCACCTATTTCGCTGCTGTCTCATGAAAATATTTCTATCTCATACTTTTAAAAGTACATTATTTCATCTCGTGCGGGCTCAAAACAACTCGGGTTAAAAAATATTTTAAGTCAAATTAATGTAGAGATATTTGAAAAATACTCTGAGATAGATGTCCGGCCTCTTCAATTAATATGAAGCATGCATGTGGCGATGTTAGCAGCAAGCACAAGCTATGGCCTATGAAGGAGAGAGAAATGAAGCTAAACTATCGCATATGGTGTTCCATTTCGTTTAAATACCTAGAACAAAGTTTGATTTGTTACACTAATAATAGCTGTTTTGTAACTATATAAAATAAAATACACAGACATTTTGTCTACAATCTCCTTCCTGCCCGCATGTTTCTCCGATGTCTGTTGTGCTAATGCAGACTGTCAAAATAGCCCATGTGAAATTTTCTTGCAATTGTCCATGCATCAGCTACAGGATTTTGTGTATGTGTTAATGTTCATATCATTTATTACATTACCACACACTGGCTGTCAAAAAACTGAATTCTTATATGACTATATTATTTGTTTACATAACCTATGTGTATAGTATGGAGGCCTAAAGTAAACATTTTTCCGCCCCATTGCTTTAACTGTGAATATGAGTTATCTGTGAACCCAAAGCCAGTCATTACTACTGAAAATTGGGCGTTTACTGTATATATATTTGGTTAAATTATTTTTTGGTTCTAACAGTTTAGTGTTGTTCCAGCTGATGGGGACCTCTGTCACATTGATTGCTGTAAGGCAAGAGCATATGTGCCAGCACTCTCTCTTGAGGTCTTTTCTTATATGTATTTTGCGTTATGTTGTATTATTCATGTTGATTGTTTATTTTCTGTAGGCCACTCAGGTTAATTGCTGAATGAATAACCAAATAAATAAATAAATGAAATAAATTACTTAATAAATTAATAAATAAAAACCTTCCTTAAAAAAGGGAACCAAAGATCACAATCATCATTAACTTAAATATGTTAACCACACTTTGGCAGCCTTTGCACACTTCAGACAGTGGCAATGTGCGAGGCAAGCACTCCAGGCTGTGGTAATGTGTGCACAAGCACTAACCAAATTTTCACAAATATTGTCAAATACTTCATTTAATCTAAGTTTTAAAATTGAGATATTATATCAAAATTAATACTTTCAATGAAATATTAAATTATTATAATTAGATTTTGTTGGCAGAGATATTTTTTTTTATAGATTTTTAGTTTGGCACACACTACTTTGGCTGTGCATGGCACCTGCTCCTCCAGCTAGTCCCTCATGCTGTCGAAGCTGCAAAGAAACACAGAAATTTCACCCTTATCTATGCCTACTCTGTACAAATGCAGCTTCTGCACATCAGCATGCTCAAGAGTGTTGTGCGCTTGACTCACGATGGCCAAAAAAAGTTGAAACTAAACTCATCTCAAAAACTATCCAGTCAAATGATTTTCACTGGTAACATGAAACTTTTCTACCCATAATTCAGTTATATTTTCTTAATTGAGAATGTTTTAGTGTTAAAAAATTTATAGACATATTTTCTGCTGATTGCTTGTTGATTGTGCAGAGAATAATATAGTAAGAAAAAGACTTTTTTGTTTTCAGAGACAAATGGATAGTATAAAAGTATGAAATAAAGCTAAAATATTACATTTTATTTATATGCCCATTTAAAGCATTACCACTTGTGCAGAATAAGACAATGCCAACAATGAAATTTCTATTTTTGTTTATTTTCATTGCACTTTTCTTATTTGGTATATGTATACAGTTCAAATTATGTTGCCAATTATTGGTTAGCCAAATGTCTACTCTGTAGCAAACACATATATTAAACACAATAATTACAAGTAAAACAGAGTTTGTATTTTACACTAGAGAAATTTTCAAATTACTTCTGACATTACATTCGCCTCATCCAAAAAATTTTACACAACACACCATGAATAGTGCAGGTAATTCACACTTTGCCATAATTGTTGTCATTTTACTAATATTCATAGTATGTAAGGATTTATTCCTCATTTATCCTTCCATAGTTAGAAAGTAAACAGAAAGTTATCTAGGTTTTAAATGTTTTATTCTATAAATGACCAAAACAAAAGTGTCAAACGTTTGTGTGTATATAAGATAGGTTTGAATACATTAATTAAATTATGATTTAATATTAATGCATGTACATTTTTACATTCATCCATGTATATTAAACATTGCTGTCCCCCTTTTGTGTTATATAAATTGTGAAATACTTAATTTTCTTGTCCGATCCCCACCAATACTGCTGCATTTGATATAGCCGCCATGTAGACTTCAGTTTTAGAAATCTCAAACCCAAATTGCAACTTATGTGCTGAAATAACAAATGTCTATAATTAGTTGAATTTTCTGATATTTAATTATTGGTAGACACATTTGATTTTCGTGGATAGTTTCATGCGGACTAGACATCTCCTATTTACACACTTAGTTTTCTTTTGCTTACTTGCTCTCTCTCTCTATCTATATATCTATATCTATATATATATATCTATATATATATATCTATATCTATCTATATAACTCTCTATATATCTATCTTTCTCTCTATATTTATCTCTCTTTCTCTCTATATTTATCTCTCTATATATCCATCTCTCTCTATATCCAGCTCTCTCTCTCTCTCTCTCTCTCTCTCTCTCTATATATATATATATATATATATATATCTCATACTTTGGCAATTAACTGAGCCAATTAGAATTAGGTTACTCCCGTAATAAACATTTCTGATTCGCGAGCAGGCACATCAGGTTCATATCAACTAAAACCCTCTAATCACTAAGTGAGCTAGTCTTTTTGAAATACAGGAGCTCTTTTCACAAACTGTCCTTTAGTTTGATATTTTTTATGGAAATATTACAGTTTCTCATTTACCTGGAAACAAAAAATCTAGACATAATGCCAGGAAGTTGTTTCATTGAATGGCCATATTCAAATTTGAAAGTATCTGCTTCTACTTACTGAATGTGTGTTTCAAAGGAAGAAATAAAAGTTTTCTGTGAACTGGGCTGCAAAATGTTACATATATCAAGTACTGCACATAGGAAAATTCATTACTTGTGTGTAACACTGCAAGGTATTACTGAATACTCAAAAGAATGTGACTTACATAAAAGAAAAATTTTAGAGCAACATAAACAACTGAGTACATTTAGGGTGAAATTTTGTAAATATTATACTCCTTTTACTTTCTTAACATAATTTATAATGTGGTGTTTTGTAAAAATTGGACATCAATGAACTGTACAAAAGCAGTTACCAATTATATAAAATTCATTAAATATAGAGTGGAAAAGCTAAACGATCTTAGTGCCAAATTAGACACAATTAATTTCTTACATCAAAATGATTTATGAGCCAGCGCTACAGGATCAATGTTCCAATCATTTTCCTAATAGTTTTTATGAGCGTCAAGAGATGGCCGCTGCTACATGTCCACAGGCATTGATATACAGTTTTTTTCTCTTTTATTACAAAGCAACTTTTTGGCCCTTAGGTAATTTAGCATTTCCACTCTACAAATATTATAAATAAAGTTTGAAGCACATAACAAAAGAAAGAAATGTTGACTTAAAGGTGGATGACTTATGTACCACAAAAGTATTTAAAAGGTCTAGCTTGCAGAATTACTAAGCTAAATGACTAAAACGTTAAATTGATTCTATATGAACAGAAAACTTTATATGTTTCACTCTATTACAAGTTGGATTTTTAATGGTTAAATTAGCCACAGTAAATTGGTGGCTTGATAATTGTTGGAAGACTTTGTTACCTTCATAATTCAATTAAAAGAATATACCAATGAACTTGAGGCTTAGAAAATAAGTATTATCTAAACAACAGCTACTGTCATTACTCAAAATAAGCATTTGAAAACTGGAAAGAAAGGATAAACATGTAGTGATGAAGCAGTAGTCCATCCAAATCAAAAACAAATGTGCTACTTTCTACACCCAACGTACAAAAAAAAAAATTTTTCAATGATGTAGAAAAGGACACCAAAACTGAGGCATTAAAACATTGATGGATTATTAAACAGCACTCCAAATTGTGTGTTCCAAGAAAACATCAGGTGCTCCAACAATAGTGCATGCTGTTTTCTATCTCATTTTGCATAAGGAATCACTTTACAGCATTTGTGGCTGTAGTTCATGATCATTCTGTATAATAGAGACAGCAGAATATGTTTACTTACTTAAGTATAACAGTATTTGTTTAACCAGGGTGATTTATGTGTGTAAGTTTAGTAACACAGTTGTGATTTTATTTACATAATTAATATGTTGTATTCAAATTATTAATTAGAATTATGTGTTAAGGATATTAATTAAATTTAGAACATCTAAAAAATATTTTTGGAGGTGGTTGGGATTTAACCTCCGAACAAAAATACACACTTTAATCATACACACATAGAGTAAACATGATGACCACTACCTTACTACAACATGGAGAATTAGAGGTTAAGTGGCGCGCAGTTTATATTAAAAGACTACGGGAAAGGAAAAGGTGGATAGGTGGAGGTGGAGATACATGACAGACTCCTTTCCTAAGGGGCAACATTAACCATATGGACAAAGCTGAGCTGCATACCTTGTTTGTCTCAAAGTGTTCCTCACTTGATGGCACACATGGGCTCTTGGCTGAAGCCATGTAATATACACACTACCTTATTTGGTATCTCTCAAACCAAACATGGTTCAAAAACTCTCTAGGACTATTTTATGGAACAATGTGCTTGGACTATTGGCCACATCCTTCAACCACATCACAATTGGCCACAGCTCACAGAGTCCACTACCACATTATCCAATGTGCAGAGTCTGCCAGATGAGTCCAACAGACATAATACTGCTTAGCCTTCACGATTATGTGCTAGGGGTATAGGTAAACAATTTTATTCAACCCCAGCAATGACTAGTTGGCTTGTGACAGGTAGCCACGACACTTCTGAAGAAAGCACTGGGTATTTAAACTCTGAATAAACAGCTGGGGTTCAACAAAGAACAGACTACCACTCTAATCCAAATGAAGAGTTGTTGGGGTAAAGGTATTAAAGTATGTCATTTCAAAAGACTATGGTGGCTGTCAAAACAGTTCCCTTTAATTCAAATACTCAATGTTCTGCCCAGCCAAAACTTCACATATAAAAAGTTAAATACAACTGGTAAACTTGAAGTGGGATGGATCCATCTTGGAGAACTGAGACTAACTGAGCTGGCGAACAGCACATCAGTACTTAATAATCAAACAGCAAGTGTCGGTATGGGCAAGCATACACAGTGATTAACTTTTGTGGGCCAGAGAGAGGGATGAAGACACCCGGCCAAAAGGACAACTCTAGTTCCTGCTAACTGACCCGCACTGGGCATCTTAATCCTCCCTCACTCATCTATGGCAGGCAGTGAATAGGCATTAGCCAACAGATGGCTTGTTGCTGGAGCTTACTAAAACTCAATTCTGGCAGCTGTTATACTGTGATGGAGAGGCACGAACCCAATCTCATGCACGCCATCCATAGGGTACACATTTTTTGAGCTATTATTCTAAGTATTCAAAAGTTAGAACAAGTTAATTACTATTAGAACTTATCTACATGTGTATGCACAATTGGGAATATAAAAAAAAAAATTTTAATACAATATTAGTACCTTAATGGTTACAAAACAACAATCAACACCAGTCAGTTTTCCGAAAATTAAAACCTTGTTGCATATATACAATAACTTATACAAATATGAATAGTAAAATACATACCTACTGGCACACTAACATCTGTTTCTTTGGGCTGAACACCACGAACTGTTCGTGTATTGCGAATTCTTCTAAGTGATCCTTGGCGACGTCTGCGATGAGGTCTGTTATTATTGGCACCTGGTGTCTTTTTCCATAAATAATAGAATTCCACAAGCTCAGCCTGCAAAAGTAAAGCCCTTGGTTATAGCATAACAGTATCACAATGATATTTAAATAAAATTATTATGAGAAAATTACATTAACATTGCTGTTAATCTGACTATATCAAACATTATCAGCAACTAAACAATATATCCAAAGAGACGTTGGTAACACTTTACAAATGAAGAAAATTTGATGTTTATCACTCATGAATAAGCTATACCTGTTTACATTACTGCAATATACAGATTTTTCACACTAAATTTTCTGAAATTTTAAAATCAGCTTATCATTTCTTAAAAAAAAATTTTTTTGGCTAATTTTATTGAACAAATAATGCAACTGCATTTATTAGATTGTTTATGACATGCCAAAGGTTAAAATAACCACTAATGGCTTATATCAATCATTGATAACACACACATCAATGACTGAATTTCAGCACATAGCCATCAAAATGTTGTATAATATAAAAATATCAATGAATTCTTTGAGAGAAAAAATCCTTTCCCAGATCGAATGATTTAATAAAATACAAAGCTAAAAAATATTTCAAATGTTAATTTGTTAAGCTATCAAACTCTTTTCATTTTATTTTTTCCTTTTATGTAAGGAACAAGAATTTATGTTGTACAGCTAATCACACAAAGCTCTAATGTCATGGGACTTCTTGTTTACAGATGGCCATGAACACCTTTGATACCTATCAAGTGTTTAATTTTTAGCTCTCCCATAAGTAGGTTTCCAGCAATGTGCCTTAGAACAGAAAGCAACCACAACCAGCACAGGTTTTTTTTGTGGAAACACATTCTATACCAGGAATTAAACACATGACAAATTTCATGGTATTATGGTAATATACATTGGTATACAAACCAAACTGCAGCAGTAACAACATGAAATTAAACTGTTAACTCTTCAAAAAAAACCTGACCTGATAAAAAGCTTAATACTGCAGCACAGAAACATTTGTGATAACACTATATTTACCAAAATGTAGGACAATGATAAATATAAGATGACCTGCACATTTAAATTATGACTTAAAGTACAAAATTATCAAACACCATAAATCCTGATTTAGCAAAAATTTATTTTATTGGTTACAGATATTAAACAAGTTCTTAATTAATAAAAAGATGAAATATAAACAGACTTTTTAGTTTCTGAAATAGTATTTTTATTCCCTAGATTAGATAATGCTGGAGTTGTAATGAAAACTACCTTTATAACACAAACCCTTATTTATCTTTAGCACCCTCTAATTTAACTCCAAGAAGTATGTCTTGCAGGTTTACAAAATTACTTCTAATGAAAAAAACTGTAGACGAATGATGCAAACATTAATAATATACAGAAAATTTCAGTTATTACATATGTCTAAGACTGGCTGATGAGAGACTGTCCTAAAGCAAACATTTTAAAAGACACTATCACTTGACTGCACATTTTTTCAGCAGGTAAAATTTATGTGGAATTAATGTGTTCTAGTTTTTGTTCTATAATTTGCTTCTGCAACATAAAAATTATTTGCACTGTCATTATTTTTAGCATACACAAACATGGTTTGTAACTGATGTAACTGTCACATTAAATTTGTTAAACCTGACTCCAATGAACCCCTTTTCTTCTCCTGGTTCTTTGGCAACCTACCAGTATTTAGGATAATCTAATGTGTTAAACAATATTCAATTATTTGTTTTTATTCTGTATCAACCTAAAGGTTTTTAATAATTGCCTTTGTATTAATAAATAATTTTAGCAGATATTATTTTGTGGCACATGAGTGAATGTTTGAAATGTCTGATCGCCTATGTTAAAAGTAAAAAAAAAATCATCTGGAATACACTGTCAGTAAAGCATAAATTAGACTGTGAAGTTAAAGCTAACGTCACATGATCTGAGCCCAAAAAATCTTGACTAAAAATGGTAAAATTTTTATTATAAGAAATATGCAGTTAAAAGTGTGATACTAAGTAGTTTTTAATAATGTACACTATATTATACTACATAAAAATAATGATGTAGTAGAATTAACTTAGTTTATCCATATGATGTGGTGCTGTTACTAGCCTGCACACTTTCCAATCAGGCTTTTTTTAAAAGAATTTCTGTAATGGTTGGAATAACTACAACCAAACAAACATATTTTCAATGAAAACATACTGACCCCCGTACTAAAACACTTGAGATCAATTATTAACACGAAAATGTTGATGTTCAAAAAATAAGTATGTAAGTGAGTTAAGTGATTAGGGTGGCTCTTAACACCAAGGTCTTGAAAGCTGATGAGGATGAAGCAGGGTGTGTATGAAGCAGTGCCGGAGTGCAAGAGCAGGGGAAAGGGGAGATCCCAGAGAAAACCCTCCAAACAGCAGCATTGTCCAGCACAATCCGCACATGTGAAAATCCAGGGGCGACCCTGCAAGCAATCGAACCCAATTCACCTTGGTGGGAGGTGAGTAGTCTAACCACTACACCACCACCACCCCCTTGAAAAATAACATTACCACTAATATTTTCGGAAGACAAACTGGGTTAAAATGTCCTTGTATGCCTGGATAGATACAGTATGTTATCAGATGTGTCTGCTATATGCTGGTGCAGAAAAATAAAGGGCATCTCTGAGTTTTTCAGTATGAATATGCTAATGGCAATTATAAAACCATTTTATGCCAATGAAGGTGCTAAATAAAGAACTTTCTTTAGCTAACATGCTATTCATAACTAAATGACAATCATTGTTTACATTTAACTCTTCCTGCCTATTATTGTACAGGACTGATGTGACTATGAGTAATACCCATTGAAGTTGCAATTACAGGAAGCCTTAATACCATTTGCTCTGTATTCGCAAGTATGATAAGTGCTATAATGTTATAGGTGACATTTTGGAAGAGGATGATTTATGGGTCATTTATTCCAACTTGGACATATAACAGCAAAAATATACTGTAATATAGTGCATGGAATGTAGTTGCAGCTTCACAATGGAGCGTGTGTAAATAGTTACAAAAATTTGTTCTAGCGATGACAGTCTCCAAGATGAAGAAGGTGGTGCATGCAAGTCAAAGGTAAATAATGATGCTTTAAAGAGGCAAATGCATGCACCACTATTACAGAAACTGCCCAACATTTCAACCTTTCCAGTACAATAATTTACAACCATTTACATCAAACAGAGCAAATGAAAAAAAATTTACAACTTGGCATCACATGAACTGATGAAACATCGCGATAACCTGCTGGCTCATAATTGCAATGAGCCTCTACTTGATTGTATCATGATGTGTGATAATTAGGGGTGTGCGAAGCTTCGCATTTTTGAAGTTGAATCAACGACTTTTGTAACTTTGACTTCATCTTCGAATAAAAAAATCTTCGAGTGGAAAGTTGAAGATTTTCAACAAGTGTTTTTTCCACCGAAACTAGTATCAAAACCAGCAGCCAGTATCACCAATAAGGGTGTGCAGATTTAGAAAATTTGAATAGTTGCAAATAGTAATTTACAAATTACTCACATTCGAACTTTAAATATCTTATGCAAAAATTGTGAATAATTTACATTACCATTCCAGTGGTTGTGGAGCTGTGCCGGCCTTTTGAAAGTTTTTCCATAGAAGGAAGCACGCTGGGAAAGGAAAACCTCAATGAAAAAGATGCTCAAATTACACAGTTTTTCAAACAGTAGTTTTTATCCCAAGCTCCACCCTGCTGAGAGGGTTCATCAGCCAGCAAGGGGAGGGAGTGAATGTTTTTACAGCAGCATGCTTTCCTTTGTCTCTTTCTTTCTCTTTCTCCATCTCTCTCTTTTTTGTTAGACGAACAAGACATCATGCCTGCCACACGCCAGTGGAAGGCCGTTTAATAGGAGGGTGACGACCATAACATAACACAAATACAGTGTGGATTTTATGTCTCGAAAAATTCATGTTTCTTTGCCTTTCTAATTTTGACATGTGCAGCGATGTCCTAACAGTTAATGCATTTATCATGTGCGAGGGTTGGGCTGACTTAAGTACCACAGCTGATGCGTCTTTTTGGAAGAACTGCACACTTTCCTTGTAAGCAGTGAAAGTGGCTCAACTCTCTTGCTCTGAGGCCCTAATGACACCACCATCCAGCAAGTTTACTATCTAGCCTGACATTGACAAGGGTCCTTGGAGGAGGAAAGGGCAGAGACCAAATGTTGATAGCCACCCATTGAAATCACTTGCAGTGGTGGTGCCAAATGGCATATATGGAGTATGGTAGTTTTTATAAAGTTTGTAGGTATCTTAATGTATAATGATTACTTTCTTGCAGATTTTGATATTTCAGTTTTTCAGCAGTACAAGATTAGGATATGTTTTATTCCATTGCTCAGTGTCTAGTAGGCATACATTTTTTTGGCAGTAACAGTACAAATGAGTTGAATACACTTGAAAACTGCAGCCTACTATAAATTAATATATATATTTTTTAATCCTTCGACTTTGATTTTTCTTCAAAATTCCTTTGCATGATGCAAGCTTCGCTTCGACTTCGCTTTAAATTTAAAAAACGACCTTCACACATGCCTAGTTATCTCAAGCAAATTTCTGGTGGCCGGCTGAGTGATCAATACTGAGGCTGCAGCCAGCCTGTCCCTCTTACAGTAATTATGCTAAAGATACAAGATATAATTCATATTACAATTTATATACTAGTTTACTTACACATATTTTAAAGTTATGCAGTATGGCCCCATCAGGGCACAACATTACCCCTCCTCTTTAAGAAGAAAAAAGCACAAAAATATTTAACACTTTAATGATTCCATGCACTAGGCACCGAAGTCCCACTTGTGGACAGATCCATGGGTTCCAACTCCAAGACATATCAACGAGAGGACAGGAACCTTGTGCTTGCTCGGTAGGGCATATGATTTCGCCGGACATCATTACCAATATTATTAAGAATTAAGAGTCAATAACACATATTACTAGAGCAACACTCACTAGGTCTACCTTTTGTCAATAAGTTAATCTACATTTGTAACAGCAATAAGTTAACAATATAACAAGCAAAATGGCACCTATAACTAGAGACCCGAGAATTTCTTGAGTAGCATGTCCTAAAATTCTTGAGTAAGAGAGGCAAAAATTCTTGAGTGAAAACACAAAATTTCTTCAGTAAAATTCAGATTTGTTTAGTGCCAATAATACATATTTTAGGCAGAAAAATGGCACATTGAAACTCAAAAAATTACAACAAAACTAAGTATACAAACATTTAACACTTTTAAATATCTCATAAAAACCTAACTTAAGAAACTGACTAGACATTTCTACAGGTTTTAGATGTTAGCACTTTTTTGGTAGTAAAACCCTGCAATACGTAGTTTCAAATATAATGCTCAGCATGCTAATGTGTATACTTCTCACTTGCAGACCTAACAAAAAAAATTATTTTTAAAAAGTGTTCCTAGAAATATTTTGAAATAAGTTTCTAACGAGAAAATTACGATTTCAAGAAATGTCATAATTTTCCTTCATAGGCATAGGAAGAGAGAAGTTCAAGATTGGTCGGACTCATATTTGTCCTCCTGTTTGTATGAACACAAGAAAATTGTGAGAAGAATCGCTCACAGTCCACATTTGACACTGGCATCCAAATAGATGTTAGGGTTCCCACCACAAAGGCCTTGTGGTCATCTTCCATGTATTTAAGTGCTTCCAAGACATTTATATTAGTATGTGTCTTCATTTTCTCTTTGAGCTCTGTGTACGCATGTACACCCTCAGCAAGTTGTAAGTCTTGCAGAGATGGAATTCTTGAAAATAGAACTTGAAGTCTGGTGCTGCTAACTTCCTGGTTCAGAATGTTTTGCTTATGAAGCAAGTCCGTGACTGGTTCCAAGAACTTGCGAGCAGGATCCTCTGCCATAAGCTTGTCCAGCTTCATGGACATATGCTGCGCTGTGTTCTTGAGCAGCTCACTGGTTTTGCCTTTGTGCAGACTTCAGTTTATTCATTCCATTCTTCACTTCATCACTGAAGACCCCTTCACCAAAGACATGTAATCTTCGTTTCAAAAACTGAAGTTTGTGGACATGCAACATACTGAGTTCCTCTTCGCTGAGGCTCTGAAGATGTGACGACCCACTGTTGAAATTGTTCTCCCTTGCCACCTCCGACTCCAAAAAACTAAACAAGATTGCCCAGTTGTCAGCAAGCCATTCAACTGATGTCAACCACGAGTTCCACCGGGTTGCAACAGGGATGGGAAAAAAACCTGTCTTGGAGCCTACCTGTTGCAAAAAAAGCTGAAAAGCATGAAGTTTCTTTCTTGCATTAAAAAATATCTGCTTCACAGATACCACCAGTTGGTTCAAATTGGACAGACTGTTTTTGACCAAAACACCAAGGAGATTCACTTTATGTGCCCAGCATTGCACTTGCACAACTTCATTAGGCAACAGGATTGAAAGGCCATCAAAAGCTGACAAATGCAAACACTTGATCATATCCTACTTCCATATCTTGCAATGCATCAGAAATTACTCGTGCACAGGTTCTACCATTTACTGCTTCCAATGAAGTCACTGCAGCTACATACTGTTGCTGAGAGTACGTGAGCTCCACTGTAGACAGCAATACAACATAAATTGCTCTTTCTAACTAGTGATGCTACTCCCCACCTGTGGTGTACAGAATGGTTTGTAGGGTCTACAGTTAAGGTTAACTGGCACAGACTATAGGTGCCTGGAAGGTTGAGGGTATGTCAAACACTTACTTCATTACGTTTGGGTTCAACATGTTTCTTTGACCGGGAATTTATTCATACATTCCCGGAAATTTTCCGGGAGTTTATACATCCCGACACCTGGTACCGAGAATTTACGCATACTTTAACGCCCTGCAAGTTCAGGGCCTGAAGAGCTGGTTACAATGTTCTGGCTACGTTTCCGATGTTGTGGGGGCATTAGGTGACAGGACACGTCCCTGAGTGACGACGTGGTTACTTATATGCACATGTTGTGTGGTAGTTGTTCCGGCAGTTGAGGTCTGGTGAGTTGGATGGCCCTGTTATAGGCCCTCTGTCTGGCTGTTGTTGGTGTGTTGCACTCAGCTGGCTTCCTCTCGATGTGGCGCTCCTCGTTGAAGCTCAAAACTCGCACTGTTCTTGGCGTAGGGTAGTAACTGACTGCTTACTTCCCTACCACGTCCCGGCGAGGTGACCCTGGGTGGGCCCCCACCTGTCCTTCTCGGCTACGGGCTGCACTGGACTAATCCCACTAGCTCGACATGGCGCTCCTCGTTAGAGCACACCAATCGACTCCGCCTTCTCGGTGCGTAATTGTAACTGACTGAATGGTGACTAACTTGTCTGATGCAGTAACTGACTGACTGACTCGCGTCCCGGCGTGGTGATACTACTCGTCCGACGTGACTCTAGTAACTGTCTAACTGCTTCTGCCCTGCGCCCCGCGTCCCGATATGGCTGACCCCTTAATGTTGCAACTGACTGATGCGGCTGACGGACGTGGCCGGTTTCCGATCTCCCCGGCCTTGGTAACTGTTGCACTGACTTACTCTCTCGGCGTGGAGTATAGCAGCTTCCGACTGCCCCAATATGACTGACCAACTGATATCTCTGTGTGGTGATAACGAACTGCCCCCTCCTCTCGTAAATTCACTTATATCCTCTCTTGACTCCCTCCCTCGATTCCTACACATGTCTTCCTTGTTGGGGGAGGAGGTAGGGCGGAGGGCACAGTACAAAGCACTTCTTACACGCGCCATGGTTCTTGAAGGTTGGGGGGGGGGAAGGTGGTGGCCTGCACCCTGAAACTTACCGTCAGCCCTCCTTCTGCGGCGGGTGTACCAGTTGCCCTGTGGTTTGGCTACGGTGGGGGTGGAGGAGTGCTCGTGGCACCACTTTCAAGCTTGTCAGCCGTTTTCTCTGGCGTGTTCCTTCAGCACGTGTTTTAACGTCTCTCGTGGCGGAAATCGCCTTACTATCTCGTCATTTCTCGGCGTTTACAAATTTCCCTGGTCTTGCTAGAGGGTGGGAGAAGGAGGCCCAAGGGCGGCAAGTGCTACCTCACCTCGGCTTAACCTCGGTATGCGTAAATGGGTGACACGTGTCGTGCGGAAGGCCCTACACGGGTTAAGCTGGCAGGGGGGCGAGGATTAGTGACAGCGCCGCTTCTAATACTTCCTATATACGCCACGCGTCACTTGTCTGTAGTTTCGCCTGACATTATAGCAACTTTTTTAAATTTTAGTGCAGCAACCACTTCTTCCTTCCTTAACTTGGCCAAATGTGGTAAATAATTCCGACGAAGGGCATCACTGTTAGGCAAGTCCCAGCCATCAGCTACGTGCTTGCACACCCACTTCCTGAATGATGGATGGTCTGCTTTCTCCAATGGTATGTTTGCAGATACCATCATCTCAACTGTAGATGTTATAAAGTCCATTTTAGCAACCTAAAAAAAATGAGAGAAAATTAATATCAAAAGACTATTATTCTGCAGAAATGCCTAAACTCTTACGATCATTTACTCAAATTACAGATTAACTGGAGGACACGTGTGTAAATATTTCTAGATTGCTAGCCGACAGTAATTTCCCTTTTAAATATTTTAATTCCCTAGTAAATCGAGGTAGCAAGAAATTTTTTTTATCAGTATTATTAGTTGCATAACAAATCAAATTGATTATATATATTTTATTCCTGTAAGTATCATAACAATGTATGCACACTGAAAAGGGATGAATAATCATTTGTGTTGTTCCTTTGGTATCTATACGAGGAGGTGAAATACAGCAATAATAAAACTAACTTCAGTCTAGCGGTACAGTTGACTCCCTATCTACCATTTTTCAGGGCACTGTCAAAAAATTTACATACATGTGGGATTTCAGTAGATGAGGGTTCTGACATGTACATCAATAAAATACAATTTCTGACCTTATTATACTTCATTTTGAGTATAATGAAAGCTGTACATTATCTGTGAACAAAGTATAGCTAATAAATACTATAAAAATGGTATTTAAAAAAAGTATTACTGTGTAAATAATACATTAAAAAAAACTCGTTTAAAAAAAGGATACATCATCTCAAAATACAGTATATAATTGATTGAAATCTGACACCAAATGCAAGGTAAATTTTGAATGTCCCGCGCGCACTCTATCAACTGAGAGTGTGTGGAGAGATTATCCATCAAGCAGTGTGTTCATGGCGGTCAGTTGGTTTGATGTAATGCGTGAGGAGGGGGGAAAATGTACTCTTCTGCTTCGCAAAATGTTGGTCACACTTTGCACGCGTGGCAAATTTCTGTCTTTTAAAGTAATTAATTATATTTCACAGCAAAAAAGTTATAATTTTGAAACCGAAAAGAATAAATAAGGCAATTAAAATTTATTTCTTCAGTCTTTCAATAATTAATCGTTAAAAATCACACCCTCTGAATTTCCCTGTTGCGGGTTACACTGACTCAGGCTCGGTGCTTACCCATTATTAGATCACAAAAGATGTTGAATAGGTATATCTGTTTATTCAAAAGTTGCGTTGCGTGTCTATTGAAATTAATTAATATAAATCCTCCGATTTCCCTGCAGGAAGATACTGAAAATTAACTTTACGCTTGGTAATACAAGTCGCTCGATGTTCAAACAATTTTTGGCGACAAGGGGAGGTCAAGTATATTGCTTCTAGGCATATAATTTTATTTGCAAAGATGCTGTCCATTGAGCTAAATTATTTTTTTTTTTTTAATTAATGTTGATTTTACGCCAGATACAATTAAACACCAAACTTTATGGTAAAAAAACTACCTTTAATGGCAAAAGAAAACATCTTTGCAAATAATAATTCCTTGTTAAAATGTATTGTGTAACATTTTCAGGCAAAACCATTTCCTTTGAAATACAAGTGATGATAGGTGCAACTATTTTGAGCGACGGATAATCATGATAAAATTTCTACATTCGCCAGTAGCACTGGTTTATTTGCTCGGCGACTGACGTGTGAAGGCAAGCGCGCATGGCTGAGACAGAGAGGACGTGCTTTTTCTTTTGCTAGGCAAAAGGGTGAAAGGTGCGCGGCTGAGAGAAAGAAAAAGAAAGAGAGAGGATGCTAGGTCACCGCCCTGGTTGCTAGGTAACCACTTCCCCTCTCGTGAAGCATGTAAGGAGAGGTAGCAAGCCAGACATGTTGGGAAGACAGGCAACGCGCCGCAAAGCAGTTACTAGACGTTTGCATAAACAATCAGCTTAAAACGATCGCTGCAAAAAATCTTAGATGACGGGGCCGAAATATACTTTGATCGACAGAACATCTGATAAACGATACGAGCAGGTAGATTTATCATTATTTATACAGGATTTTTGCCAGGACCACCGAAAATTAACTGTGGATACAGTTTATCAGTACATGCGTTGTCGGTACAACAGTATTTATTGCTGTTTGTTAACAAAATTTTGTGCGAAATTGTTTGGGTCAGAATAAATAATTTTTAAACTGATTCCACTGTGAGTACAATTACAAAACTGATTTCACACTACTTTGGAAGCAGCAGCTTTCTGAATTAAAAAGGCAAAGCGTTAATTTTTCTGGTTACATATTTTTCTTACGGGAAGGGGGAAGGGGGGGGCTGAAATGGGTCAAGGCGAAAATTAAAAACCACTCGTTTCACAAACAAGCTGTTCACACAATCATGGGATAGGATGTGATATTTGAGATGGACTATTACAAGGATAAAGCGGCGAAAACTTGCGTTAGACAACAAAGGAGAAGAGAACAATGTGACGTTACTAACGTGAACTTGGCAGGATAAGTTCTGCAGATGGTGTGAAAGAAAATTAAAATTGACAAGAGGTGGGGTACCCTGAACAAAAAAAAAACAGGAGAGATAACAAGAAGATGAAAATGACGAAGGGGTGGAGGACCATTTAACAAAGAAGAGTGAGGGAGAGATGACCTTGTCTTGCCTTTGTGGATTAAGGGAAAGGAAGGGAAGTGTGACTACATGGTCAGACGGAACAAAGGAAATAATGGGCGACGGATTTTACAAAACTGATAAACATTAACACAGATTTAAGCGCACACAAGAATATTTTTGTCTGGAGGCGGCTCGTGATGCATCAAATTATTAAACTTTAGAACTTAAAACTTTAAAAATGGTGCATTATATACATTAACCAAATTCTTCAAAAATTAATAATAACAATTTGTTGTTCTAAAAAAAAAATTGTGCACATTATTAATATATAACAATATCTTAATCCTAATTATTTAGGTGCCAATATGGTGTTTGTAGATTATTATAATCAAAAAATTTTTTAAACACCTACTTCAATTCTGGTCATTACGTAGGGAGACCTCATCAGGATAATGTAATTTTAACTATATCCGTACCTTTGTTGTCTTAGCGCCTTCAATTGCCTCCAACATAGTTTTCTGCCGCTTTCCTTTCTTAACAGCTTCAACGTGACCGTAACTCCGCACGTGTTTCTTGACGCTGTCGGAGGTTTCCCACGCTACTGTTTTATTGCCAAAACTGCATAGCATGACACCTCCCAATTTAACCATGCCTTCTTGAGAAAACTGCTTTACTCTTTTGTAAATATTTAATTTCGGTGGCATTTTAAAATAGATAAGATAAAACTCTCCAACCCGCAACTGATCAAACCCGACTGAGTCACTCAAGAGTTCCGACATGCTCGTACATCTTTCGCCTTCGCTGTAGCCCAGTGCTACCACCACCGCACGTTGAAATGCACATTTAATGATTTTTTGATATCTGTAAATTCGTTGAAATACCCGAATGCATGTCAAAATTCATGGATACAAGATAATTTTAAGAAATTTGCGAGTAATTTGAGAGTCGAAAACACCAATAACAACTCTAAAATGCATTATAAGTCGTTCCCCATTATTAAAAAAAGTTTTAAGATTTTTCGTGAATTCGCGAGTTGCGAATTTCTCTGGTCTCTACCTATAACATACACAGTCCAAGATATATAATACAAAACACTAGTGTTTTTTAGTTTAAATTTTTTGGCTTGCACGACCTGTTCCATCAAGTCGATTTTGTGCCCAGCAATCTTCAAATTGTTCAGATTCACTGGGTGTGTCTTAAAAGGGAATTGCATCATCACCGAGTATGACTTACGTCTTTCACTTCCTTTGCAGCAATAGTCATATTCTAATTTCAATGATGGGATGAAGTCTTTACTATTATGACTTTCTATTGTGAATTGGCTTTGTAATATTACAATTGCTCTTAAACATTTGCAAGTTTTTTAAATGGAAGGTGTCCCTTCCCAGTGATAGTAATGTCAGTAGGATCCTGTCCTCCACACATTAAGGTAGCTTTTTGGATACGGGCACTACATAAAGCCACTCGTTTTATGTCAATTGCATCCACAGAGAATGACTCAATCTTGGAACAATCACTAAGAATTTGGTGGGTATAAGTTATCAGTTTAGCCTTACACTCTTCAATCTAGTGCATATTAAATAAGGGAAAAGTTGGTATGCAAACATACCAATCAGCATTGAGTACGGTACACTCATTATATTACAGAGTAACCAGTTTAGCATAGTACTGTCATGCAAGTAATATTAACAGGAACTCTGAACTAGGCGAAATATACACAAACTTGCTGTCACTGCCTTTTACAGGGGCTGGTAATGATAAAACACTGTTGGCAGTAAATTTCATTTGGTCCACTAATTGTACGTTTACCACATACCTTAGTACTTTATTTTTAACAAACATTGTCAGTTCCACAGATCTTAATATGTAATACCCATTGGTTGCACTTGGGAGAACGGAAGAGAAAGCTTGTTATCACTTTGGTTTTGTAGATTACAGAAATGATACAGTTCTGGGAGGGAGATACCACTTGCGGTTGCAACAACCCTTGCTGTGTATGCACTGCAGCATCAACTAATAAATTATATTCATTACTTACTCTGTGAATACCAGTGTACAATTTTTCAGTGTATTCATTGAGAGTTAGTCTTAAGGCTTATTGGTTAATAGCATCCTTAATTGCTTGGTTGTTATTAATAATCTGAAATTTTACTTTCCCTAGACCTTGTGATAGTATTATTTAATTTTGTGACACATCCCACATGGGGTTAAAGTTTTGTAAGGTTAACTTAACAACCATCATTTGATCCTCAGCTATACTTAAAAAGTTAAATTGCTCCTTCTCTAATTTAGAAGTATCTTTGTTATTATATGTAGCATCGTCATCATCCAATGTTCCAAACAATACCACTAATTCCCAATTCATTTCTATTTGCATTATGCCAAGTTCACAATCATTCAACAACGTTTTACACTGAAGGTGATTCTTCACTGTACTCATTGCAAATATGCTGAATGAATAAAAAGTATTGTTAAACCTGCATATATTGCATGTCCATCAGTGATAGGTTCACATGTCACAAATGTCCATCGGGTGTTGTATAGTTGAATAGTTCTACGATGGTGGTAATACAGCCCAGGAGAATCGTTTAATGGTGTCAGGGTGATGTTGAGGCTGATCGCCGCACCCAGTAGAAACAGCGCCCCTAGTGCCCTCATCCTGCAACACGGTTTTAAAAGAATGGTTTCAGTCTACTGGTGTGTATGCGGGTCGTTTAAACCCCTCCTTTTCTTTAGTGTACATACTACTCCATCAACCTTTAGTATTCTGTATGGTCCTGCCACTGGCTCGAGCGTTTCTTTGAGTGCCCTCTCTGGATACTTTAGTCAAATAGTAGTAGATGGTCATCCATGCAAAACTGAAAATCCCTTGCTGTTTATCATAGTGCTCCATACTTTTAACCTTAGCTTGAGTTATCCTGTCACTAGCTCTCCTGTATCCTTCCCGCAGTTTTTTCCACAATTTCCTGACATAATCATTATACTCATAATGCTCCCCACCGATGCCTTTTGCAGTATTCCTGCTGAACATAAGTTTATGCGGGTTGAATCCCGCCACGTTGTTAGGGTTGGTGTTGTAAGTCAACAACAAATATTTTATCCATACTCCCGAATCACTTTGTTCCTTATTCACGTAGTGTCTCAAAAACTCTACTAACATACGGTGAGTCCTTTCCACAAAGTTGGATTGTAGATGGTAGCTAAATGTGCGGAGCATTTATATATACTATTACCGGCAAACCTGTTGCACCATTTGACTATGGAAATTAGTTCCCTAATCAGAGAGAAGATTTTTAGGGATTCTGAACTGCAGGACTATATTTTCTACGAATGCTCTAGCCACCATTTTGACATTCTGTTTGCAAGTGGAGTGGCTACCACATATTTTGACAAGTTATCCTGACAGGTCAACAGGTACCAGTTTCCCTTTGCTCACAAAGGTAGTAGTCATACTATAGCGATGGCTTTGGCCACTGATAATACTAATATATCCTTTGATAAGTGCATGAAGCACCTTGATAACCTCCTAAGAGGTGCATCATAAAACTCCTTTAGTATTTCTTCCTTTTTATTTTTAGAGTATGTTTCCTCTACCTTGATTTCCGCCACCTTATCAATAGTTTTGTAAGCGTCTGTGACCTGGCTTACTTCACATAACCTGCTTAATATGTCGACATGAGGGAATGTTTTGCCTACCTTGTATTTAATAGTGTATTCCTATTCTTATAGCTTCAGCCAGCACTTTAATAAACAAGAGCTTGGATACTTCACACTGAAGATCCACATCAGTGGTGTATAATCACTGATCACAGTAAAGTGGAGGCCTAACAGGTATGGATCTGAAATATTTTATTGCTCATACCGCACCTAGTAGATCTATTTCCATTGTGGAATAGTTACACTTGGCCTGGTTTAGAGTACACCTAGCATATATTATTGGATGATCGCTCCCTACTTCCCTTGTGTGAGTGCTGCTCCTAGCGTGTCTTGACTGGCAGCTGTGGTCATATTAAATGGGGCACTAAAATCTAGGTATAGCAGTACTAGTTCACTACTTAATGCTTCCTTCAGGGCATCGAACACACCTGTCTGCCCTTCCCCCATGCAAACTCCAGCTTTTCTTTTAGGAGTTCATGCAATGGTTTTGCTGTTTGGCTAAACCGGGAAATGAATCTCCTGTAGTGCCCAGCTAAACCTAAGAAAGACATGAGTTGACGTTTTGTCTTAGGTTGGAGGAAGATCTTCACCGTCACCACCTTAGCTGGATCTGGCTTCACTCCATCACATGTCACATGTCCGAGATAGTAGACCTCCTTGCAGAGAAACTCCCTATTTGTCTGGTTGTAATTTTAAACAGTGCTCCCCGAGTCGATCAAGCACCTCACGAAGTCGGCTGTTGCCTTCAGCTCTAGACTTTGCTCGTAAGTATACCATACATTTGATGCTCTGGAGACCCACCAACATCATATTCATGAGGCGTTGGAAGGTTGCTGTGGTACCTTTCAGTCCAAAAATATTTCTGCTGAGTTCGTAATGGTTATAAGGTGTACTGAAGGTGAATTTGGACTGATCCTCTGGCTTAATCAGGACCTGTAAGTAGCCACTTGCCAAATTGAGTGTTGTAAGGTATTTGGCCTGCCCAAGTTGATATAATATTTTGGTAATGTTACAATGAGAATGTATTGGCTATCATCTGTTTATTCAAAACATGGAAGTCGACCACCGGCCATCATTTTGGTATACCAGATACAACACGTATTTTTGGTACCACAAGTATCGATGCATTTCACAAGCTCTGACTGGGAAAAATTATACCATCATTCACCATTTATACTTCTTGCCTGCACACTTCCTCCTTGTGGGCCTCCAGAAAGTGGTAAGGCCAGATGTTTACCGGATGTATGTATCCTGTGGGTATGGAATGCTCCATGGTGGGGGAGAAGGTGAGCTTATTGCCAAGCGGGTGGAACAAGTCGCAACACTCATCACAAATTCTTGTTGTTGTCTGACTCTCTTCTGGATTTGAGTGTTCTATGCACAGGAGTTGCTATAGCTAATTAAACCTATTACCTAACTGACCTATGCATCCCTTCAGCACACACCACCCTCTTTATCTCCTATAGTTACCTTGGGTACTGGCACCATCACTGGTTGCTTGGTGGTGTTCAATATACAACATATATGCTAACCTTTTTTTTGTTTTTATGAGTTCATTGGCTAGGTATACTCCATTAGCTAATTCCCTATTTGATACTAACCCCTCTCCAAGATTGGTGGTACATGCTTTGGTAACAAAGTTGCATCTAGCAGGTAGAGCGACAGTCCCCCTTTTGTTTTCTGTACCGGGTTGTGATAAGATTGGCATTGTTGCGCCTAGAGTGATTAGTGTTATTCTGTGATCGCAGTAATTTATCACTGCTTGTTGAAGGCTCAAAAAATCATGTCTAATAATACCGGCATTTGGGCAATCTGTTGTAATATGTGCATTACACATTTGCCCGTCTGAACTTGCATGTCTATTGACCCTAAGGTTGTAATTTAGCTTTATGGTTTGAATACAAACAGCTTTAATTACATTCATGGATAAACTAAAAAAAATTAGATTCTCACATTCCATCTCATGATGACACTGTTCTGCGTACACCTCTGCACAACCTACGTGTAATTTAGTTGATTGGGTACCGGCAACCGGCTGCTTATTACCCGCCTTTATGCATTTCCAGACTGTTAGTTTTCAAACTCTTCTCTTTCCTCTACCTCCCCTCCACAGCAATTATGGTTAGAGTTTTCTCTCCTGACAAAAAAGCATTGTGTGTCCGGGTTTTCCACAGTGATAGCAGATGAAAGTGCTGTTCATCTGTAATTCCTATTTTACCTCTGTTTTGAGAAAACACTTTTCAGTTATGTAGCATGTCCGACCACAGTTTAAACATAATGGTGGTGGCCATGCCATAGTGCCTAAATATCTATTTTTCCACAAGTTTCTCTCTCCAAGCTTCTCTATATGTGGCAAGATATTGCTCTCCTCCTCTAATGTGGCTTTAACTGTATCACCTAAACTACGCATGCTCAAACCTTTACTGCGAATAATAGTTTGCACGTTTTTGTTATTTCAGGGTTGCCACTGATATCCTAGATTTCAGTTCCCTGACTTTCCCTAAACGAATTTATAAAATTTCCCTGACTTTTCTCCATGCTGCTGGTAACATAATATGAAACCAAATCAACAAATAATTTCATTTGTTTTAAGATAATGATTACTAGAATGAAAATGGCCTAATTTTTCCCATTATAGGAATGCACATTACATATGTATAAACAAGAAAACTTTACTTCATAGGCCTATTATAAAATAAGCAACATACATAGTAGAGATGGGTTATATAATTAAAATATAAACTACGCTTATTAAGAGCACAAGATTTGTATAGATATAAAATCAACGGAAACAAATAAGACTAAGAAAAATGTCACAATACACAAAATAAAAAAAATTTCCAATTAACAAAAAAGATACAAAAATAGAATATGAAAGTAGATAGTGCCAAACATTTTCTTCAATACAATAATTTGCAATATTTATAACATCATTTTAAAAAATTGATAAACACTGCAAAACAAAGTTTGACAGACCATGCAATAAACATCAAGCTCTTACATTGAAAAATTTAAATAGATTTATGTTTTTTGAGAAGCTCAATTTTAATCTCTATCTTTACTTCGTCATCTTTGGCTTCAAGCGTGATTTTTTCTTCTCAACTTTGGATAACCTCATAAATTTTTCTTTTTTCTCTGTTGTTTTTCTTCTGCAGCCAGGCACTGTTTTTGTCTTGTAGATACCTTTGTGGGAAAATTTTACAGACAGAAGTATTTTTTTTATCTATGGAAATATGCTCTACTGCCCCAAAGTAGCGAATGGCATCTGACACACGCCTTTGTGCTACGAGAGATTCTTCAAGTAAATTTTCTATGAGGATGAACATATTTACAGAAAACCCACTTTCAACTGATGCATTACCATGTGAAAGGATAAGGAACAGTTTAAATATGTACCACAGTTCACTATATTTGTGATTATTGCCCAACAGACCAGCAAAGAATTCATCTACATTTGTTTCTGGTTCACTAACTAGGAATATGCTAAAATCATTTTCCGGTTGTTCTATTGCATATTGGCAAAGGAAAAGGTACTGATTCTTAGATTTTTCTGAAACAGATTCCAAGATTCTGTTACTCTCAAACAGTGCTTGCAAAACAACATTAAATCTGCTCTGTCCAAGTTGTGGTTCATAGGCAATAATTTGTGGGTCAAATGAGGTCAATATTTGTACCAATTTATACTTTAGCAGTCTCTTCTCTTGCAATTTTTTAACAGTTTTTATCACAACTTTCTGATATTCAAATCAGAATGTAAGAACATCTTTCTCACTTACCTTTACATTTTTTAGATGTTTCTCAGTACCAAATTCAAGTTTAATATGTTTTAACTGAAGTAGATTTTCACTGCAATCAAGATCAGGTAGAAGTTTACTAACACAGCAACTTCCAAACTTGCAGATTTAACATGGTTCATCAGACTTCTAAAATATAGAGATCACTGTACAAGTAAGGAATAAGAGGCTTTGGAGACTGAAATTTCCATAGAAACTGTTTACATTCAGTAGTCAGTCTTAAAAAAAAGAGAGTTTAAAATTAAGAAATTTGTTGTCTATGTGCTTTGTGACACTTTCAGCTGGCTTTTTATGAGGCAATTCAGAGGTATGTACTGATGTGTGACGTCTTTTGGGAATAGGAGCATCGCTGACACACTTTGCGAGCGTATCCCAGTTGACACGTGCCACT
>NQII01000122.1:1336134-1347144 GCA_002778355.1 Clitarchus hookeri | reverse complement strand
TAGTTGCACACTGTAAAAAATGTTCTGGTATACTTCCTAAACTGTAATGGAAGTTTTAAACCTACACACTGTATGGGAATAATACCACACATCAAGCTGCAGATATAGGAATGTTTAGCGTCGCTACTATACAGAGTTGGGAACTTCCCTACGCATTCGACTGTTTCCTGAGCAAATGTAGGAATGCTACAATGAATGCATAGAAGAAGAAAATTACCATTCCCGCTTTCTCTCTAAGCGTGTTCACTGGTATAGTAAATGTCTGAATAATTTCTTAATAGTGCATGCAACGTACTGAGTTAATTTTTTTTTTTATATGTTCTTAACAGTATGCTATTCAAGGAAAAAGGAAAATGAAAAAATTGTAACATTTGACCTTTTGTGAATCTTAATTTTTGGCAATTTGACTGTATACCGTTGTCCAGCAGGGAGCGCATGGGCATGTGGTTCACTTTTTCTGCAGACATTATGGAAAGGAATTTCAAATATAATATGGCATTTACGAAATTTCCGCGATGCAAGAATAGTCTTAAAATTTGTTGTTAAGCAGCATAACCTTTTAATTCTGCGCGATGTCAAATGTGTTGTGTGTCAATGTGGGTAGCTGACTAGTCCTTATATCCACTGGAATTTTAATTTCTATGATTGGTAAACTGATATAAAATTGACAAAAATTAAAAACCAGCAGGGATTCAAAGAAAAAACATTTTCTGTCTATCTGTGAACCAAATACTGCACAGCGTGTCACTTGTTCATCGATATTCAAGGGTCGACGCTTTCCGCAGTTCGAAATGTACGCTATCCCAGCATTAACTCACGACGTGTGCCAGAGACATCGCGCAAGTCTTCCATTTGTTATCTATGTTTACTAAATAGGTATAGTGCATTCACGGTTACTTCCAACGCTTCTGAAGCCCTGCTTAGTTTATACATCCAGGGTATTTCTCCACCTCCTGCAGTCAAAGCTTAACCAAGTTCAGAAAATTACACCAGAGGGACGACGCACCACATTCGTGTGCACTCAGTTTAATAATATTTTGCATAAGAACTATTTCTTACTATGCATTACCAACCCACCTATTTTCTCCCTGTTTTATTCATATAAATGTTAAGTGAAATATTACAATTTATAGAGAAAACATAAGTAACAATTCATTTAAACCGAAAATTAGGTACTTTTTTTTAACAGTAGTATGAACGCTTGTGAAATATGATACATTTAGGAGACAACCAAACACGTAATACATAGGCTGTTTTTTTTTAAATATTTTATTAAAAAGTGTGAAGAAACCGCGAACAAACCATAGAACACTTTTAGGAATGGTTAATACTATAAAATGTTCCTTATGCGAACTACAGACACCACGGCTAGTAACACAAGTCTGCACACAGACCACATGGAAGTAAATCTTAACACCGCGACAATTTCCGAATGATTCTTGCAGTAAAGCAATAAAATATTGGTCAACAGCCTAGGTCAAAGAAAACCTGTAATATCACGCGAAAGCACTCACATTGAAAACAAGCTAAAATATATATTCTTAGCAGAATTGTAAATAATACACTTAAAATTTCGAAATAGGAATTAAGTAATTAAATGCAAACTAAATTATACGAGGACAGAACAAGTATTCAAACAGATTTCCTGTGAGCACAATACCTATTTATAGATAACATGCAAGCAACGTCGGGCGACACAACCGCGAACTAACAACCACCGCAGTAAGGCGCCAACCAAAAACATTAGCTCTTAGATGCAAGGCGAATTAAGAAAGCGCTCGATTGTCTTTGGCTGTAACCAGGAAAGGGGGTTTTTTTTCTTATATTTTCCCAGTGTTCACTTGAAGTCTTCTTGCAGAGATGGAAGCACGCCAGTTAAACGTCGCTACTGATTAGTTATAAGTATCTCTTTGTTAATCTGTGTTGTCTTCGTAGAACAGTCCAGTTTTTGTGGGTGTGTATATTTCCTTCTAATTATCTGGTTGTCTCTCAACTCACTGATCTCATTTGTCAGTTTAATTATTTCTACCTTTGTTTTTATTGTCTCATCTAATTTATAATTACTGACGTGATTATTCATGTGGCATTATCTGTATACTACGCATATGTCTGTTGACAACAGACAAAGGAAAGAACAAATACCACAAGCAAAATTACGGGATTATTTTCAATTTTCTGTACATGTAATGCAACTCTGCACTGTCATAATTAGAATTTCAAGTTTCCTCTCAAACAAAATAATAACCGCATTAAAAATACGACTGCTGCGTCAGTGTTTTTCTGCTCCCCGGGACACATAAGGACTACATGTTTTATTATGATTGATTAAAGGCTTGCTGTAAAGCTATAAATCTATTTGCACTAAAATATATAATTTTATGGCTTACATGCTATTAAAATATTGGCACGTGTAGCCCGTGGGTTTAAGACTCAAGCGATTTTTCAAGTCATTTTAACTTGACAATTATGACTTTTCTAAAACATTATCACTATACTGTGAGAAGTTAAATAAGTCACCTAGGCATGCTGTAATGAAGATGTTCCCTGTTTCATTGAGCTTCAAAGTGGGTGCGAGTTCTTACGAAAGCCACTATCGTAGTCGAAGATAAACTAACTATAAAGGTCAACCAGCTTGTGGCGACGATACGAGCCTCGTATTAAATATGGTAGTCTAAGTTAATGATGGTAATTTTCAACTGAACGAATATAAACAACGTGCCGTTGAAACGAATGCCTTACAACCAACCAGTTTATATCCGACTCATAGTTCACTGCGCTCTTTTGAAATCCCTGCACCCTGTTGTTGACACTGCAATGCGACATATACCTATAAAACTCCATGTTTGCATTTTACTACCGTTAATGGCTCAGTCTCCTTTGCGTATGCACTTAATAAAGTTTCGTGTAATTTCTACTTAAATTAACGGGATAAACACATGGTAATTAATTTTAACGTTAAACCATATCGGTTTAAGAACACTGTGAAAATGTTTTTGGTGAACTTCCTAAACTGTAATGGAATTTTTTAACCTGTACATCGTATGTAAATAATACCACATGTCAAACTGAAAATATAGGAAAGTTGAGCGTCGTTACTATACAAGGTTGGGGACTTCCCTACGCATTTGACTGTTTCGTTAGCGAATGTAGGGACGCTACAACGAATGCGCAGGGGAAAACATTGCAATTCTTGCTTTCTCACTGTTTGTATACATTTATATGGTAATTTTACGAATAATTTTGATTACGCCGTAGTTCGAAATGGTCATTATGAAGTGTGTAACAGCTTAGGCTGGGTTTTTTTTTTTTTTTTCGTTTCATCACTCTGTAAACCTAATGCTTGTTCGGTATGACGCAGAGTCTTAAAAATGCCAGCATAAATAGATTTCCCTGACGTCATGGGTTGTCATATGTACGACCTGCTCGTCGTAGTTATGGTGGAGTATTTTAGTCCGTCATACTCTGAAAAAAAGAGTTTTGGTGCCTAGAACAAAATGTATTTGTCGCAACCAAATTAATTGTTTGTATAAAGGTCATGTATTAAAACCACTTATTTTTTGTTATGCTTGGTTGCCCGAAACATGTAAGATTCGTTTGGAGCAACTAAAGATTTGTGTGACTGTCAGCAGAATAAAATTTTGGTTATTATAAAATAAGATGCAGGAACGAGGTTCGAGCCCAAGGTTTACCCGAAGTGAATATTGGTAGAACAGAAATATTTTACGATTCATGTACCGTTTTCAAGATTTTTTTTTCTGCTGAAATTATTTAATTGGGATTTTTTTTTGTACATTGTTTAACATCAATAAATACTCTATAAAATAATGTTATAATCATTTTCAGAAAGATTACACACAAACTTTCAAGTTGTAAGTTCGTACGAAGGCAATCGGATAAACCGGCTACCCTACAGCCAACCAACTTATGTCAGTAATGGGCCAAGCGGATTTTGTTGCTGCGACAAATTCTGTAATAATTGACATAAGACCAGCCAACCACAGGCTTATTCACTTCAAACTAAATATTTATTTGACTCTATCATTATATTTATGACGCATACGTTGACCAGACCTATTAATTTTGGCTCAAAAAAATTGTTAGGCAATTAATTTTATTTAAAGGGTCAAATGCGCATGTTTGCAGCAACAACGACTAAGTTGAGTGATAAAAATATTCTTCATTGTAAGCAAGGACTTTCAAGCAGATTTATTTGGTATATGAAACCAAATCATTCTCACAAGATTCGGAGCCCTCATTATAATGCAGATAATAAATTATAACCTTCATAAAAGGAGAAAAAACTACTTATAAATAATCACGCTCCCTGGGAAGAACTATAACAAGTGCATCACACATTTGACATTCTCGGCAGTAAGTTGCAGAAATAAATCTGCCATGCCAAATGCTGTTACGTAAAATCTAAGTCGCAGATTACTCTACTAGAACATATTTGTTTTAAAATGAAAGCATTCACCGAAAGTTCAAAATTTCGTTATCGAAATTTAATGGCAAAAACACGATTGAATTATATTCAGAACCTAATTGCGTATAGTGACAAAGATTAACAAGCAAAGTAGAACTACCCAGCACGAGGAGAATATATCAAGCAACATAACCATGCAGAAAAAGCAGATTACTTAAGCAAAAAATTTTATGTACAGCCAGATATCAAAGGATAATCTATATTTGAATAACCTAATCATCTAAATCAACAATAAACCATATAAATGAATTAAAATTGAAAAAAAAATGCATAAGAGAGAAAAAATCTCCCTTACTGATATTTGGCTTGTTTGTAATTAGATTGTGTACATATCTCCAAGATATCTGGAGTTTATCTTTTTGCTGTAATTATTTTCAATTGCATTATTTTTCATTTTAATTTTATCTAATATTTTGATTGTTTTTCAACGATTGAATTGCTTATGCTCAGTCACTTGTTTAATATCTGATTATCAGATGGTATAATTTATTTATTTTTTGTTGTTTTTGCAGTGCTACATAAATTGGTACAACTTTTCTCGTACTGTGTAGTTTTACTACGCTTGGTCCTATTTTTAGTCACTCAACGCAACGGACAAAATCATATATATATATATATATAATTCTCACAATTTCTCTGTGGGTTTTTTTGTGACTATAGAGACACATTTAATTTCCATAATAATATGGCACTTGATTTTTCAAATTTTTGTTTTGTTGGTAATTTGTACAGATACGTATTACTCAATTATTTTATTTTAATCTTTAAAAGTGTAATGAGTGAAAAAATCTGAATGACAGAATAATTACTCATACGAGTAACTGTTTATGATTCATTTTATACTTATTAGTGGCACAGTACCAATATATGCATACGCTATCTGTAAAATTATCGCACATAGCTGCGACGTATTTAAAATTATATTTTTTAAAACTTCGGCATGCAGTCACAATACACATTTGCAATGTTTTTTAAAGTCACGTTTCAAACAGAAGCTATCCGATGAATATTCAAATGTATTATTATGTGAACATAACTTCAAGCTTGATCTTGCACAAATACATCAAGGGTATTAAAATAGTTGAGAATAACGTGCCAACCAAAATACCACAAATTGAATGCGTACGTATGAATATTTGCTATAATTTAATTCTCAAACTGCTCTGGAATTACACCGGTATTTTACATATCAACAGATGTTTAACAGATATAACAAGTTGGTATGTGACATGACGTAATTGTTTCAGTTTTATTTTTAAGTAAAGCATATAGTTCTTTAATTAGCTGATCGTAAATAGATTAGAAAGTTATCAAAAGTAGTAAAGTTATATTTAGATATGACACGAAAATATATATCAAAGGAAAACACTGCTAAATTCATTACTAAGCTGGGACAATTAAAATAATTTTTGTGCTTCACTATTGTCATCTTCAAGTCCGGGAAATGCATTAAAAAATATTATCTCATCACTACCATTACATAATTTGTATCAGCTGCATTATCGACGTAAAGAATGCTATATCTTGTCGAAGTTCACTTATATCAACCACATTTATGTGTAGTAATATTTTACTACATTTGTGTAATAAATCATTTTTATCTTATTTTTATTTGGTAATTATGTACAGTGAAAAGGTTACTATTTTTCTAAATTTTTTTTATCTGACCTCAGTGACATATTTGATTACATGCTGCGACTGTGAATTAGATATTAGTGTTCGTATATCACCCGCGCGGATGGGTGTGTTTGTGTGTACAATATTAATATTTTAGAAATGGTTTTATTAATAACCCGCCTATTCTTTAACTCTAAGAAAAAAAGGAAGCTTTTTGGTATAACTTTTAACACAAACTATTAATTGGCCTAACTCTAAACCAAAATTTTATTTAACTTAAATTTTATTACTAAAGCCAACGATCACTGGTATAGGCTATTCAAGGTAAAGTGAGCAATTGTCGAAGCCCTTTTATTTAGAATAATAGTCAATAAATACTATAATTTGTTGGAGCCTTAGACGTTAATTTTCGGGTCCAATGAAATATATACACTGTTTTTATTACTTGCATGGCAATTATTATTTTTAAAAATGGTGGAAGGATACAAAATGGCTGATAGTAAAAAAAGTAAAAACTTTACCATGAACAGCTTGTACCTACTCGATTATGGTAAGGGACAGATGATTTTGCTAAAATTAGTCATGAATTTTTCGTATTTAAAAACACTTTCGCATATGACCACTTCAGTTGTCGAATGTTTGAAATTGTTATGTCACTCCGGTGTCTATCATTAAATCACAAACTATCAATAATTGCAATAATATAATTATATAAGGCGGTCATATAAACTATAACATGTTCTTGGTATTTAATAAGACAAGCCCAGCCAATAACTTAATGAAAGCTGGAGTTTCTCATGTATGATACTGAATTCTAGACGGGGTGTATATTTTTCATTAAAATTGGGTGCTCCTAATTAATATTCTTGAGAGCAGAATTTGCTTGTTTTTCACGAGGATCGTTCATTTAATTGTGACTAACATTATCACGGATAGAGCTATCTCGTGGTGAATTGACAACACTTTTGAAACGATATTTTAAATAATATCCCCTTTCATTATGGGAATCCGTGGGCAGCCGTTTTTTGTTTATGCACATTTGTTTGTGGCGGTTATCACAGCTACGCTTTTTGCAAGTTTTCACCCATCATTTTTGGACATAGTATCCTAACCTAACAGGACTCGCTAAACTAAATCCGTGTCCGGTATATACTAGTGTACTTACGCCCTTGCATACTTTACTTACCCTTGGCACAATACTTTAATACTTTATGAATTCGGATACTAGCTAGCTAATCGCTTTTAATGAATGTATATTTCAGAGAAAAAAAACCTTGACAACTGCCAAACGTTTAGGTTTAAATCGAAGATTAAAATTTAATACTTCCGCTTCTTAGTATAAAATTCTATGCCTACGAAGTAGTGATGTTGCCCTATTAGTCTTTGCATAAAATAATAATGTGAAAAATCGATTGTAACCTTTAAATCGTTTCTCAAAATGGCGGCACATGTAAGCTGCATGGGAACGAGAAGTATTCATGTTCGTTTACACGCACACTTGTATGCTTCACTTGCAAAGCACACATGATGTCACTTCCGGGAACAGAAATGCGTATGTACTTCGGGCTAATCCGGACATGACCAAGCTACGATAGTAGGAGAACACGTGTTTTTTTATAGTTTAAACTAACCTTTTATACTAGACGTAAGAGTTTTTTCTTTGCAGTTTAAACTTACCTAGGAAAGTTGGCGAATAAGTTTCTCGTTTTCACACGCGCATGCGCAATAGTCATGGCCGCAACTGACCACAGACGCGTATCTTTGACTACGCGTATTTCAACGGGAACCACTACAGTGCTACTTCCAACAACGTTAGCGGGGAACTGGGTGAGCTCATTAAATGCCTCAACGTTNAAATTCGTTGAGGAAAAAATTGCCGTAATAGTGTTGCATGTAAGTGTTTCTAACGAAACAGGCCTACATAATTACACTGGCTCCGAACTTAATTCCAATCACAAATATTTAGTTCGTGGTTAACTGGTTGTATATGTACGTACATCAGAACTACTTTTCTTCTGTGCTGCGCTTATATGTCGCTATTAAATACATAGGCAGTGCCATTAGGATGGTAGAAACTGGCGGGATTTCCTTCATTCGTTGAAATAAATAAAAAGTCAGGCCAAAAAGTAATGAAATATAAATAATGTGTTTTGTACTAAAATTTAAAAAAAAAAACGTAACCTTAATAAGTGTTGGAAGCGATTGTCAATAATTACGAGTGAGTTTTTGAGGTTATGATTTCCTTTTGTTTACTTTCAGTTATGTAGGTATACCAACCTAAACTATTTATTTTCGCAAACGTGGTGGAGTATGGCTACCTAACGAAAATTATAAAAACACATTTAGACCACTCGTATGACCGCGACCTGATTCACAGTGTTTCTTAGTTAGCAGTCAAATAAAAATAATTAGAAGTACAGAAAAAAAGGCTGAGTTTTGTACGTAACGAGAAGACAGGCACACAGAAAAAAAACTGTTCCGTGGTTGGGCAAAAATTCTTTTAGAGGCCACCAAATTTTTTTGTTAATATAGACTTCACAAAATATTTTGTGGTACTTCCATTTTTTTTTGTTTTTGTAATTTCAGCATTTAGTGGTAACAAAAAATGGACTATTGGGGTCACCAATAACTTTGGAGTGTTAGTAGGCAATACATAATGTGTCCATTAGTAACTGCAAAAATGTTTCGATGCTGGCAGCAATACAGGTGCAGAGGGGGCTCACAAAAAGTGATTAGCGGGTTGTGGGATTTGGTAGATAGAGAGGGAAACCCCGTGGCTTAACAACCATTGAAAACTAAAATCAGAGTGGCCGGACCAACAATCGAGCCCGGGTCCTCTCGAACTAGAGTTTAGAGTGTTAACTCTGCGCCACTGCCCGGTGTTGAGAGNGACCAACAATCGAGCCCGGGTCCTCTCGAACTAGAGTTTAGAGTGTTAACTCTGCGCCACTGCCCGGTGTTGAGAGCTTTTATTTGAGCACGCCTAGATACAGCAAATCTATTATGTGGAATACACGCGCAAAGCCTTAACACTTCATTCTCTGGAATAATTTGTGTGTTACATTTACTTACTTAGAATAAATTTATTGGACCTATGTAATAAGCCCCTGATTTTTTTTTTTAGAATATCCCTCATGAATATTTTTGTCAACTGAAGCAAGGAGACTAACACGAACAAATATGGCGTCGTGGCTAGACCAGAAGGAGGCTACTTCCAGAACACCAGCATGCATGTGCATAGTATAAGGGATGCATTTTCGCAGTCGCAGCAGAAATGCTTAACTCTGGACGACGTGCATGCTATTGCTGCCAACTAAATTTTTGGTGGCAGCCAATAAACATTTTATTTTTTAAATATAAACCTATATTAGTGAGCACCAAGTGACTGTAGGGCTTCTTGCCAATCTACTTAATATTGTGCACAATTTTTTTTACCAGCAACATAACTTCCTCTTGGGAAACATCAAGTGATTGACCGCTCCAGAAAGACCTGCGCGTTTTCTCATCGCAACTGGTTATTATTGAAGAAACGATGTGTTAGTGGTCACAAAAACAATTCGCTTGAAACCATTGGAAACAGTGGCTGATCAACACATTAGATTTTTGGCGTGAAAAGTGGAAAAAAAGGGGGGGGGAGGAATAACAGGAGGGCTGAGGGTATGGAACGCCCCCCCCCCTCTTCCAGGAAAGTGTTAGAATTTATGTAAACAATCATAGTGAAATTTGAAGTTTAGCCGTGGCTTCTCGAAATAAGTTGTTAAGTTAACAATTTAAAATTTAGCCAAATTTTACGTTTCTTCCACGTCGTTTTCTTTTTCTGCTTTGCTTCTCTCTTAACCCATGGCTCTTCTCTCTCCTAGGGAATATTCAAATTTTATCTTATATATATTTTTTCTCATGTAGGTGTAAGGGACCTTTGGCTGCGGGGGCCTTAGTGACCAGACGTCCTGCTTTTCACAGGACGGTATTTTTTTTAAGCGTTGTCCTGCAGGATGCAATAGACCAAATCAAGTAATGAGACAGCCTTCTTTAGCCAAGTACTCTGCGAAAAGTTCTGCTTTTTACTCGTAAAAAACTACTAAAATGTTATATTATATACACATAGTGTGAGTTTTACGAACTGGTTGTATAGAATGACACTTTGCTGCGTGCCAATCATTCAAGTAAAAAATATATTGTAGGAAATATAAATGTAAAACTGTTCTACTTTCGATAACTTACAATTAAATCCTGTAGCGATGATTTGGATTTATGTCCATATATTTGTTGGGTGCCCATTACAATTTTTTAACTGTGTTTTATTGTCTTTGTAGTACTGCCATGCCTGGAAGTTAAATACATTCATTTGATAATAAATCTCATTTCTCGTGACAAGTGTCATGTTTCACGTATCAAAACATCTGGTCGCCGTACCTTCAATGGGATTTCCAACCTCCCCCAGCCCAGGCCTGTACACCCCTGCAACATACCGTGGGTCAGTTAAATCAGAGGAATTCATATTGAGGACCAGCGGACGCTAAGGGCCACGGCATAACAATTTTTTGTCCCCGGAAGAGGCCGGCTGAAAAATTGAGGCGTTATGGGTGTTCGATAACAAAAAATTATTTATTTGATAACTGTGCCAAACATTACTCAACTTATACGCACTATATGCGATGGCATTTTCCTGGAATAAAAAAAAATTACACTAAATATTTTTTGAATAATTTTATGTCTCATCCAATTTTTTTCTGTTTTGCTACAGCCATAATAACAAATACTAACTAAGTTATACAAATGAAAAAAACATTACAATTTAAACCAATGCCGTGAACTACTGCTTGACATACGAGTGCATATAAAAAACTAAACAACAGTTCATGTATTTTTCAAAAAATTTAAAAAATACGCTAAAAGTTTTTTATATTTAA
>NQII01000122.1:1313292-1335052 GCA_002778355.1 Clitarchus hookeri | reverse complement strand
TACCCTCTATTAACGTAAGAGTACCTTATTTTTGGTTAAACTAAAATTTCACTTATATCATATCTATAAATTATAATTTTTCAATTATAATTAACATGAATAGAAACAGCGAGAAAACAGGTTTGTTGGTAATGCCTGGTAAGAAATAGTTCTTATGCAAAATTTCATTGCAATGAGTGCGCATGGATGCAGTGCGCAGTCCCTTCGGTGTGATCGTCTAGGCTTGAAGAAGGAGGATCAGTCCTTGCCATTTTGGGTTTACAGAATTTTCGCCATAACTTGCATCACAGATGCTATATTTTATTTTGGGCGTCGACAAGTCATAGAGCATTTCTTTGCATATGTTCTATAGCGTGTACTGATAGACTACTGTTGCCAGAATAATTTCTGTAACCACCCGCAAGAAAAAATGACATATTTCTTGCCAGCAGTCACTAGTCAAAAATAAGTAAAGGCAAGTATAGATGCAATAATTTTATAGAGCTTTAGAAGCTATTATTTAGGCACGTTGTGCGAACATTTTTGTAGAACACTCTTAAATTGTACTTACGGCAAAAATATTGAGAATTTAATATAGCGGTGACTTACTGACCTTAAGCTTTGTTTGCACGGGGCGGAGGAATATCCTGTAAGTAGAACATTAGCAGGAAAGTTGGAAGCAACCGTGAATGGGAAATATACTGCCACCTCGCTATGCTTCCGACGTCTTAAGGCATTTGCCCACGAAAAAAAAAGTTTAATTTTATATTTACACAGAATACTGTTCAACTTTTAGGCATTATTCATAATTACTTTCCCTCGCCAAAACATTTAGCACGTAGATTTTGCATAAATACATGTCGAAATAACAATTATACTGTTATAAATGTAGAAATAATTAAAACCAACTTACATCCAGAAACGAGATAATTCACACTGTAAGAAGTTCAAANCACACTGTAAGAAGATGCTAAAAGTTACTTCAAGACATGTATAAAATTGTACAAGGAAATATTTTTACAATTTCAAAAAATTTCTTAAAATAAGGGAATTCTTTAATATATTTTACTTGTGGCTGCCCCTGAATATTTGTTAAATAAATATTTCTAAACACACCTTAATATGGATTATAACAAGACCTTTCAGTTGTCCTTGTTAATTTTTTATGCAAATAATTGAGTTCATTTTATTTGTACAATACAAAAAAAAAACAGTAAAATTTGACACGAGACAGACACTTCCTCTACAGCCTTTACCCTCAGTTTCCGTCGTCTTTAGATGCATTCACAACCTCCATGTCGCGTACGTACGTACGTATGAATGAAAGTTGAACACCACATATGCACATGCACACATTCATATTCACACTTAGCGTACCCACGTAACGTAGAAAAGAGAGGTACAGTTGCTCAGCTTTCAACTTTTACGAACGTACGGCTGAACGCTTAACCAGTCAGAACGTCCGCTTTAATAATAAATTTATTATTTTAGTTAAAACTATTAAAATAAATTCATTAATAAACAGAATTATGTTTTCTTTGGCTAATGTTTCAAAATTGTACCATGATTATTTGTACAACAAAGCCTGCAAAAACAAAACACAAAATAATAATCTGGCTTCGTAAAGTTTCATTTTTATCTGAATATCTACTTACAGAAGATAATCTGCGTCTGCCTTTGAAATTGAGTCATACTCGCTGTATTGTATATATCTCTTTCTCTTTGAAACAAATTGTTAAGACTTAATATTAAAAAATATAAATTAACCCTGGTATGAATACACAACCACGTTATAAAAATTTATGCTGAATTCAGTCCGTATTTACTAGGGTGATATTTAAAAAAAAGGGATAAATAATGAGTCGCTCGTGATAATGGTTACATATGCAGTAAAACCAACAGGAGCAAAATGTTCTGGACTTCAAAATAAGTGTTCAAAAATTCCATATGCCCCGACAGACACGGTTTTTGAGTAATTTATCTGAAAAATTAGTTATGGTGAAATACCCACAAATCGAAGTTAACACGGGGTTCTGCATAGCAAGTCAGCAGCCACGGAGTTGAAATGGGGAATCAGTGTTAAAGAAATTATTTTCAATGCAACCATTTTAAAGATAACTGTTTCAAACAATAAATATATCAACGCAACTGTCTCAGAGAATACTGCCACGTTCTAGAACAAAAAAAATTAAACATAAAAATTGGCAATGTTTCTTACCGTGCCAGTATTCCTAATAAATTTCACCACGAATATTTTTTGTTTGTAATGGTTATCTTTAAAACTGGTGCGTTATGGAGGAATTTCTTTAAAATTGAATCCCTATTTGAATAGTATGGCTGCAGGCTTGGTAAGCAGTGTTCTTATCATGGGGCTCGTTTTATTTTTGCGTTAACTCTCTGTCAATTTTTATTATTTTTATTTTTATAAAATCGTACTTTTGTCTACATTGGAATTAAGAAAGGCTCGTCTTTGATAAGTTACAATTCAGTAACAGGCCCTACCAAATATGCTGTACTCGGGATCTGGGGGAAAAAAAGCTAGTGTTTGTATATTTGCAATTAAACGTACATATGAGCAGATTATATTGTATTTAACACATATAACCCCTACAATATCCTTTTCTCTCACATAAATTGATGTCGATGTTTTCATTAAATCCAGAATTTTGCAAATCGTTAATTTGCTTATCATTGGAGACCCGGAAATTTCGCGAATTCTTTGGAGGACAAGTTAAACTTCAATCACATCTACTTTTAATTTTCTGTTTCTATTGGGCCACAGCGCATAAGACACGCCCTTGAGGGCGTTCAGTTCATAACGAACCTGCAAGGGAAACAAGGATCATATGCCGGGCTACCTGGCTTGGGGTTAATCTGGAACAACAGTCAGTGAAAAATTAACTGAAGCTCGAGCAAACATACTATCTTGGAGTCTAGCTTGTTGCAAAGTGAATCCGCGAAATTGCCGGGTCTCTACTTGTCATTCAATCACACGCCAACGGAGCTTTCAAATTCAACGACTGTTAAAATCGCAGCGTAATACACGATAAACAATCCATTCGGAAGGTGGTAGGAATAGAAATAAATACGGGGAACAAAAGAAAAGAATCGTCTCTTGATTACGATTGTTTAAAAATACGTAACATTTAATGTTGAAGTTGGGCCCAACTTCTCACATGGGAATTTTAACTTTATAACGACACTTAATTCAATGTGAATGCACTATTGCTCTATCTATAACTGAACTTAACGACAACGCAAGAAAAGCTAGAAAAATTAGCGGAATGATTTGGTGCCATGGTAAACATTAAATTATTCTGCATTTGTGTGAAGCCTTCAGTGGGCTATAGTTATGGGAGAGGTGATTGCCAATCTGAATTTACATTTTCCGTAAATGTGATGTTTGTTTTGCAAAATGAAAATCTGTTAGAACATGAAACACCTTTCACTATTTTTTATATTGTTTTATATAATTTTACAACTGGCTGCAATATCTCATCTTCAGTCATTCTAACGAAAATTAAATAATTCACTCTCATCGATCGCATATGGATAGTAAAATTATCCCATAAGTATCAACATTTATCAATCTACCTCGTCACTCTACATCATACCTTGGCGGAGCTCTGTGTTCAATGATTGCCCTTAAAGGTTGTTAACGGTAAATTCAGAACTTATGAAATCAATCTTTGAAAAATGCCACTGCCATTATCTGCATATACCCATTTTATCTTGAAAACTAAATGGCATGTGCCCAGTAAAGTTAGTAATGTCGGAGGGAAAGTAGTTCCATGTCTTTACGTCGAATTAAAAGTGTCAGGTAAAAATTTGCGAAAACTGAAATCATTTCTTATGCTTTCCGTTTTTTAATGCATATAAGTGTAAAGAATGAGCGAATTTGTAAAATATTTACTTTTCAAATAATTTCACAGTTTTATAAAGACCGACACTCGAATAAAGTGATTAGGCCCATGNTTGTAAAATATTTACTTTTCAAATAATTTCACAGTTTTATAAAGACCGACACTCGAATAAAGTGATTAGGCCCATGGCAATGTTAATGTTATATATGGTGAAATAATTCGAAATGTGCATACGAGTATATATTAAGCTGGACTTTCAAAAGTGCTCAGTTTACCGTAAACAGCCTATAAATATATTTTATGGAATAAAACCGATAAATCGAAGTTGATATTTGTCGTCTTCGATACGTGGGCATAAGTTTCAACCAACAACCAATCTGTGATGGAGTAACATGGAATTAGCTCTGGAGTAAAATTGCTTGTCACAAATACAGCAGCTAGCGAACAAGCGGCGCAGGCCCGGGTGTAATTGAGGACGATGACGGTGAAGGCCATTGAAACAGCGAATTATTCCAGCCGGCCGCCGTCAGTTTTTTTTTTAAACTCACACTGGCAAATTCACGAGTTGATGCCAACTGCTCCAAACGACTTTCTGGTCAAACCTGTTGAGAGGAAAGCTTCGTCGAGCCTGTCTGGGAATTTCTACCATCAGAGGTCGCCAAAGTCCGGGGTACAAATTAAGGCTACTTGCACTGAGGACAAGGTTACAAGTTATTCATTTTTTCGTGTCAAAAGTGCCATACATTTTATTTATTTAAAATGTACAAGAGCTAATTTTTCCCCCCTACATTTTGAGGGTATTTCATTGTTTCGTGGCATTATATTGAAGCTAACTTAATAAAAATACGAATTCGTNTTGTAAAATATTTACTTTTCAAATAATTTCACAGTTTTATAAAGACCGACACTCGAATAAAGTGATTAGGCCCATGACAATGTTAATGTTATATATGGTGAAATAATTCTAAATGTGCATACGAGTATATATTAAGCTGGACTTTCAAAAGTGCTCAGTTTACCGTAAACAGCCTATAAATATATTTTATGGAATAAAACCGATAAATCGAAGTTGATATTTGTCGTCTTCGATACGTGGGTATAAGTTTCAACCAACAACCAATCTGTGATGGAGTAACATGGAATTAGCTCTGGAGTAAAATTGCTTGTCACAAATACAGCAGCTAGCGAACAAGCGGCGCAGGCCCGGGTGTAATTGAGGACGATGACGGTGAAGGTCGTTGAAACAGCGAATTATTCCAGCCGGCCGCCGTCGGTTTTTTTTTAAACTCACACTGGCAAATTCACGAGTTGATGCCAACTGCTCCAAGCGACTGTCTGGTCAAACCTGTTGAGAGGAAAGCTTCGTCGAGCCTGTCTGGGAATTTCTACCATCAGAGGTCGCCAAAGTCCGGGGTACAAATTAAGGCTACTTGCACTGAGGACAAGGTTACAAGTTATTCATTTTTTCGTGTCAAAAGTGTCATACATTTTATTTATTTAAAATGTACAAGAGCTAATTTTTCCCCCCTACATTTTGAGGGTATTTCATTGTTTCGTGGCATTATATTGAAGCTAACTTAATAAAAATACGAATTCGTTTCGAGAATAACATTCGCCACGTTTTTTTTTTTTTTTTCTTAACTACAATAATTTCCACTTAAAAATTTGATTCGTACAAATTAAAAAATATGTATTTTTTACCACAAAATTTGGATTCATCTGAAGTGTTTGCTCAAGATAAAAAAGTATCATGTTGTAAAGTATTTGAAATCCAACCTTTGGTTCACCTGACATAACGGTTTAACTTCTAGCTATTTTGACTTTAAAGTGTATTTCAAAATTTTAAATTGAAATACGAACGAACCGCATACAAAATTTCTAAGATTTTTTTCTGATATTATATTAGTATGAGCAATTACTTTGGGATGTAGCCCAACATATTAAATTTGTTCCATTTTCAGAGTTGTACGAAAATATATATAAATTTAAAATTCCTGTAGCTTGTTTAATGATTTTGTTTTAAGTCTTTATCCTTAATTGTTAAACATATTCAGGGATTATTTCGCATTACATCAAAAAAGTACGTAACATGCCAAACATGTAGAAAATAACTTTAGCCAGAAACAGAGAACAGGAACTGGGTACATATGAAGCACACAATCCAAAAAATTGATTTAAAAACTTCCTTATTAACAAACCGCCTGAACACTGAACTACATTTCGACCAGCGTGGAGCAACGCCATAATAATTCAGCTCAACTAACAATAACGAGCACTGAAACAAATACTTTGTGGCGACCACAAAATGTTTGCCAGGTATAAACGCTGCCAAATTATTTTGTGATGAACACAAATTTTTTTGTAGCCACAACAAAATAAATTTTAGTGGCTACAAAAGTTTAGCGGTGACAGCTAAAACATTTTATTTTCACTACAAAATAATTTGGCAGGGTGAGGACCAATAAAATATTTTGTGGACACCACAAAGTATTTATTTCAGTGAGTCTTTGTGTGTGCAGAATGACGCAGAATGGTGTAAAGTGACGCCACTTACTGCAGTTCTCAGCAGTTATAGAAGACAGCGTGGACGGGCATACCGCCATTTATTTACGTTTACTTTGATTTCGAGTGAGTTATCTACACCCACTTACGCAGGAGAAATAGTTCTTTAGGAGCTACACAGATCCGCTCACCATAGTCCTACTGGGCCAGAGTAGACCCGACATGTACCATACCAACGTTCATCGTTTGGCTTCCTGCCAGACAGTGGATTGACGAGCAGTGTGTTCCCCAGTGAATTTGTAGTTACTCACGTCACAAGATACTAAAGTCACAGTATTAGTCAATTAACTTAACACCTTCAACCAGGTGTCCGTATGTCATATGGGTAATCATTAATTTAAATTCCTTCGCTTTTAAAATTTTATTCTTATAAACAATTTCATTCTGAAGTCTTGTGAGAAAAGAACATAAGATAAAAATTTTACTGTCAAAGAATATCACAGGTTTAGATACACCTCTCGGCCATAAAATACGTGAACGAGCTTAATAAACTGATAAACAGTATTTAATCTGTTCACTGTTAATTACAAACTTTAAATTCGAATCAGCGGAAAACCACTGGTTCGCAGTAAAATTCAACTACTCGAATTAGTGAAAATGGCGGGAAACTACTGGTTGTTCCGGTGAAACAATTTCACTGATTGAGTGGCAGCCAGCTGAGTGCGGCGAATTAAATATTGGCTTTTATTGAATTTAGCCAAATCATAGCTAGGAATAAACATATTTTCGATAGTCACTGTTTATATTGTGTAGTTTAACGTAATTTTAAAGAAATATCCGCTGGGTCCAGGAATTGAACCCACAGCATCCCACGTCCAGGCCGTTAGGTAATATCTAGTTACCAAGCCAACCTTGAGTGTAAGGGATAAAATATATGTATTCTCTTTCTTTATCGGAAAATGTAGCTTTAAAAAGCATGCTCTTTATTTTCGGTTTTAGTTTAATTGATAACATTAGGATTGTTAAAACAAATAGTATGTATGAATGCACTCACTTCACCACATTTAATGCAGTTTTAATCTTCAAACCGAGCGCTATAATTACGTGGAAACGAAATGAAAGACGTAAAAACGAGATGAAAGACTGAATTACTACCTAGTAAAATGATATGAAAGACGAAACTCACATTAAAGAAAAATAAATTTTATGGGTTTTATTAGTTCATGCGTTGTTATTTCATTTGATACACCTAGTTTAACTAATTTATCAGTTTAAAAACAAAGCACTGAAAAACAGTGAATGAGATGGCTGATGAATCAGTGGAAAGAAGTCACTGAACCAATAAGCGAAGGAAAACTGGCATTTTTCAATAATTCATCAGTNGGCTGATGAATCAGTGGAAAGAAGTCACTGAACCAATAAGCGAAGGAAAACTGGCATTTTTCAATAATTCATCAGTGGAATTGACTGAAGTGACTGTTGAGTAAGTCTGGTGCTGCTAACTGATTCAAACAGTAAAATTCTCACTGATTCAAATTCAGAGTGCAGGTGGACTTGAATATGCCCATACCCTATGAGATATCGGACCATTTATAACAATGTTCCAATTCACTTGAACGAGCTCTATGTGGTTAAGTGAACTTAAGACATGGCGAAAGTAATAAGCAAGCAATAAGCAACGGCCAATGAAATTTTCAGTTTTTCACAAACCATATAGACATTTCGCAACTGAATTTCTGCAAGCATAATTTAGCTAGGTGATATCACCGAGTGTTGAAAGTGTTAAGAACATTTTACGTTGTTGTTAAACAATCCCTACGTACACAAGTGTGAATATTTAAATATTTTCGTGCGTGCTGCAATTTTTTTTAATTGCAAATTCTGAGCTACACTCTAGTATTAGCGTATGGTGTTAAACATTTTTTTTTTTGTTAACTGAGCGTAAATCCTGTAGAATAAAATTTTAAAAAGCAATAATTACACGTGCGAAACCCAGGGAAGAAAACGCATGGAGTTACGCTGCTGCAAGCAATGTGTCGTAGATTCCTGTGGCAACGGAAGTAACAGGGCGCGTGTATTTTTAAGCCTACAGCGTAGTAAATTTTTGTAATTTTACAAATAAAGTTGGATAATATTTACCAAGACATTTACTTATGTACTACAAGATAAGAAACACGTAAATTTGTATTAGTTTTAAAGTCTTGTTTAATTTTGAGAAAGCTATTATAGTTACCTGAGTATTTTATATTGACCATAATCAACTTCCACGTCTTGCTGCAGTTCTTGCATGCTTGCAGTATGTAATCACATTCTTCAGAAAACTTTATCTTAAGAGGGTAATTTATATATACAGCGTGTTTCTAAAACGTGGGGATAAACTTTTGCAGTATATTACCGACGAAAATCTAAGATTAAAATGTAACTATCACTTTTCTCGTCAAGTTAATATCAAAGGAGCTGTGTGCTTCTGAAAAATCGTCATTTAAATTGCCTTACTCCGCATTGTGGTTTGCTACCTAGCATACAACACACGTTCTATTTTGAATGTTCAACGTGAATTATCTCTCAAACGGTTCACCTGAGAGTCTTCTGACAAGACGGCCTCTTTTTGGTGATTTACACCAGACGTGTTGATTCACAGGTTGTCTTTAAAAATTGCTTAGCACGTGTTCTAGCAAAATTTTATGAAAACACAGGTTGTCAACAGCCATTTCCAAAAGGAAGGGAAATGATTTTACCAAGCACGGTTTTAGAGGTGTAACAACTCCTTCATACAAAAAAAAACCATTCACCGATTTGTTGCTTAATCGCAAGTGGTTTCTGATATTTTCAACTAAATGCATTTTACATCTCAAATTTCTTTAGCCTTCCGAAAGTATAAAAGTCACATGGTTGCGTGGACCAGGGACTCTCGGTCCTCGCGAAAAACTTGCAACCAAGCAGTAACACACTTCCTTGAGACGCACTTTTCTCCGCACATAGCAACCGTAATCCAGTGAATCTCAGCCTTAAAAAACTGAACTATTCCACCCTAGTCGTACTCGGAAGTTTCTGGTCCCTTACCAGCCACCTTTGCGTACTTCCACGCGTTTAATATCGAAGCCCGTGGAAATAACTATTTCCGTGGAAATTTTAAGAAAACTGCTCATGTACCCCCACGTACAACTACGCTTTAGGATATTTGTTCCAAATATAATTTGAACACGGAGCCGAGTTGGTGCAGTGGNGGCTGATGAATCAGTGGAAAGAAGTCACTGAACCAATAAGCGAAGGAAAACTGGCATTTTTCAATAATTCATCAGTTGAATTGACTGAAGTGACTGTTGAGTAAGTCTGGTGCTGCTAACTGATTCAAACAGTGAAATTCTCACTGATTCAAATTCAGAGTGCAGGTGGACTTGAATATGCCCATACCCTATGAGATATCGGACCATTTATAACAATGTTCCAATTCACTTGAACGAGCTCTATGTGGTTAAGTGAACTTAAGACATGGCGAAAGTAATAAGCAAGCAATAAGCAACGGCCAATGGAATTTTCAGTTTTTCACAAACACATATAGACATTTCGCAACTGAATTTCTGCAAGCATAATTTAGCTAGGTGATATCACCGAGTGTTGAAAGTGTTAAGAACATTTTCCCTTGTTAATAAACAATCATTACGTACACAAGTGTGAATATTTAAATATTTTCGTGCGTGCTGCAATTTTTTTTAATTGCAAATTCTGAGCTACACTCTAGTATTAGCGTATGGTGTTAAACATTTTTTTTTTTGTTAACTGAGCGTAAATCCTGTAGAATAAAATTTTAAAAAGCAATAATTACACGTGCGAAACCCAGGGAAGAAAACGCATGGAGTTACGCTGCTGCAAGCAATGTGTCGTAGATTCCTGTGGCAACGGAAGTAACAGGGCGCGTGTATTTTTAAGCCTACAGCGTAGTAAATTTTTGTAATTTTACAAATAAAGTTGGATAATATTTACCAAGACATTTACTTATGTACTACAAGATAAGAAACACGTAAATTTGTATTAGTTTTAAAGTCTTGTTTAATTTTGAGAAAGCTATTATAGTTACCTGAGTATTTTATATTGACCATAATCAACTTCCATGTCTTGCTGCAGTTCTTGCATGCTTGCAGTATGTAATCACATTCTTCAGAAACCTTTATCTTAAGAGGGTAATTTATATATACAACGTGTTTCTAAAACACGGGGATAAACTTTGGCAGTATATTACCGACGAAAATCTAAGATTAAAATGCAACTATCACTTTTCTCGTCAAGTTAATATCAAAGGAGCTGTGTGCTTCTGAAAAATCGTCATTTAAATTGCCTTACTCCGCATTGTGGTTTGCTACCTAGCATACAACACACGTTCTATTTTGAATGTTCAACGTGAATTATCTCACAAACGGCTCACCTGAGAGTCTTCTGACAAGACGGCCTCTTCTAGTGATTTACAGCAGACGTGTTGATTCACAGGTTGTCTTTAAAAATTGCTTAGCACGTATTCTAGCAACATTTTTTGAAAACACAGGGTGCAAACAGCCATTTCCAAGAGGAAGGAAAATGATATTACCAACCACGGTTTTAGAGGTGTAACATCTCCTTCATACAAAAAAAAATTCACCGATTTGTTGCTTAATCACAAGTGGTTTCTGAAATTTTCAACTAAACGCATTTTACAGCTCAAATTTCTTTAGCATTCTGAAAGTATGAAAGACGCCTGGTCACGTAGACCTGGGACTCTCGGTCCTCGCGAAAAATTTGCAACCAAGCAGTAACACACTTCCTTGAGACGCTCTTGTCTCCGTACAAAGCGACCGTTATCCAGCGAATATCAGCATTAAAAAACTGAATTATTCCACCCTAGTCGTACTCGGGAGTTTCTGGTACCTTGCCAACCACCTTTGCGTACTGCCACGCGTTTAATATCGAAGCCCGTGGAAATAGCTATTTCCGTGGAAATTGTAAAAAAAAAACTGCTCATGTCCCCTCACTCTACAACTACGCTTTACGATATTTGTTCCAAAAAATAAGATATGAACTCGTCAGGTGAGTGCGCTTTGAGCTGGTTTCATTTGAACACGGAGCCGAGTTGGTGCAGTGGTTAGACCACACGTCTCCCACCTAGATGAACTGGGTTCGATTCCAGGTGGGGTCGCTCCAGGATTTTCGCATGTGGGAATCGTGCAGGACAATGCCGTTGGTGTGCGGGTTCTCTCGGGGATCTCCCGTTTCCACCGACCTGGCATTCCGGCGCTGCATACTCACCTCGTTTCACTCTTATCGGCTCTCAATACCTAGACGTTAAGAGCCACATAAATCTCTCCACTCATTTGATCACGCCTTGTATGCCCAAAAATTGTTCAGTGAACATAGGAAAGAATGGCATTCCAAAAATACTGACTGACATCAAGTTATTATCGAAAACATAAAAAATTTATTTCACTTATCGACAGGGTTACGTAACTCTGAAAGAGTATTTTAGTGCCATTTACAAAAATTCTTTACTCTGAAGAGTGGTAAAAATTATGTTTCCCAATTGCCATTAAATGTTTTAAAATTGCTCTTTGAAAGAAAAATAAATCCGGTAACCAGAATGAGTCGGGCTAACCTCTTGTGTTCCCTTAAAACTAGTCGGATAACAGCATTTTTCCGACTGAACTCTGCTTGAGACGATTATAGGCGTACATTTCACAGTGTCCCCGGTTAATCTACTTGCTGTTGGTATAGGGCAAACAGAAAAATGTTGGAATTCACCCTACCATTCGGAATGGAATNTGACAGTGTTCCCGGTTAATCTACTTGCTGTTGGTATAGGGCAAACAGAAAAATGTTGGAATTCACCCTACCATTCGGAATGGAATATATATAAAATTATTTTTAATGACAATAAATCTTCCGGTTAGTGATTTTTAAAACACTTGTAATAACTAACAGTTAAATTGTTACTAAGAATATTTTTTGTGTTAATAGCAAAATATTTGGTAAAGTAAACTCTCACAAAATATTTCTTATCTGCCACAAGTTAAGCAAATATGGTCGGTTAGACCCTGATGTGCCGAAAATGGTTAAGCAGTGTTTGAAATAGGCATTGTGGTGATGAAATAATAAATATAATATCTTAAAAGATTACGTAATATTCTCAGCGCACGTTTACTACATTTCGTTTTACAAAATGCCACACAATACAGTGCCATTTCTCAAGCAAAATAGACCCGGAATTTTGCGCATCCATAATTTATTTCAAAACAAATTGTTAATAGTATATTGTAAATATAATTATCTTCTAAAACTGGCGAAAATGTGCCTACAATACATTTCGAATTGCTTCTTTGGATCTTGAACCATGTCAAGTAGTTATACTGACGAGTTCCTAAAAATAACTAAATATTACTATCAAAATTTAGTCTTACATATTTTGAAAAATTTTCAGGTGGTTTTTGCGCGTGCTTACGAAAATTATGCTGCGATGCGTGACGATGGCATTGCAATCAATCAGGTTCTTTAAAAAAACAACGGGACATAAAGGCGGAGTTTCTTTCTGTATAAATAAATTTTTAGCATAATTAACTTAAGCAAACATTTTATGTTTGGTTAATAGAACATATTATGTGATTCGGAATGTATTTTGGAGAAACAAAGAAGAATATTTAATAATACCGTTGATTTGATATTGAAAACATTATGAAAGTAAATGTATGTACCTATTAGGTAAAATTCACATCAAAAACTATAAATTATGATATAAGTATGAAATATTATATAGTATTATAATGTTTTTTCGGTATACGAAACGATTTATTTTCTCAGCAGTGGGTTATATGCTGCTGTAAGTTAAGTGATAATAAATATATATCAGTGCTATTTACAGGAGTCTAATTATTTTACACCAGCAGTACACTCTCTCCGATCCTACTGACGCCTATAAACGTTCGTTCACTTCAAAAGCGTGTCCATTCATATTTTTTGAATAAGCATATCTTTCCAAAACGTGGAATCGTATTAATTTATTTGACGTTCTGTTTTGTAATAATAATTTGCTTTCATTAATATAGTAGTGAAAGTTAGAAATTTTGTACTAAATACACCGAGCTGCAAAGACAATTTCAAAGTTCTCCGGGGTTACTGAAGTGGCTCCTTATTTATATTCATGCATTTAATAATTAGACATTTCTACCCAATTAATCGTGGTTTGGTATGTTAAAAGACACAAAACCTACAATTTACCGTTAATTTTCGAAAATATTGCACGACGTGAACGCCCAACTCTTAATTGGCTCGCTAATTGCCACGAGGATGCCTGAGAATATCGTGCAACCACACGGCCTTGCACAATCTGCATGGTATTGGAGTAGGCTATTATTTTTCTTGCAAATATCGGGAGTCTCAATTACAGGTGGTAGAGAAAAAGTGGTCTCATGAACGCCACATTATGTTCCGGTTCTTAACGTACGGCGGTGAAATGCCCTAAGGCAACATCTTCATGGTCGCTTTGAAACCAATACACTAATTTTTTTCCGAGGACTGTGTTTGTCACTTGTGTGGGGCCCGAAATGAGAGGTATTAGAAAGTGAGTTATTTATAAAATGCAGGTTAACTTGCTGGCTGACATTCGGCTGGTAGAAAACATAGTTTTCGTGTGACTATACCGAACGTGTTATACAAAGCGTTAGCATGTCTGACACGCATTCAGTAAGTTGAGGAGTCGGCCATAGTTACCAGCCCAGAGATGGTTTTATCAAATCGTTTTTCTCTTAATTACTGACGCTATATGCTATGGGCTACATCAGGGTATCAGGACGAGAGATCATGGCTTAAAATATTAAGGTAGCTTACTTAAGTAAAATAAAAATTTTCATAACCTAATTGTGTTGTTACATATTTTATGTCTACATCGGAGTTGAAAGAATACCGCAGCAAAACCAAACAACAAACAGCTCAAAACCGACTGCCACAAAAACTATAGGCTATACCAAAAATCAAACTACAGTATATGATCAAAATATTAACAATCAGATGCACGGCACGTGCAAAGGAATGAATGCCATTTGTTGCGTCACTTCTAAGATCCAGTGACAACTCCATGAAAGGAAGTCATGTGAATATTTAAAACTATTCAAGAGAACATAAATATAAGCCTGAAACTCCTAAAAGCGTGGGAACTTACGGGTATGATACGATTCAGCTTCTCTCGATCGGGCAAGTAGTGGAAACACTGTTGTCACATTGTCAAACTCCAGTAAATCAAGACACAGATCGTAACCGTCAGTTGTGCTCAATGTACGTCAGTCGGAAGCAGACATTGAAACGGAAGCCATCAGAAAAGCTACCAAAAAAAAATCTGACAGTCTGTATTTGTTGCGATCGCTTGGTTAATTTTTCACCTACGTCCCTTTGGGAGGTTCAGCTTATCATCATTTCCCCCCTTTCTCCCTCTCTGTCATTCTGTTTCTCTTGTTTGCTTTGTGTGTATAAGTTCGTTGGTTTTCCTATGAGCTCGGGTCTGGAGAAACTCATTTCTATTAAATTTCATATACAGGAATTCTAATTTTATTTTTTTCTTTATAAAACACGACAATATTAATTATAATCTTTACTATTTAATAGGTGATAATTTCGATGGCATTAATAATCAGAAAACAATTATTACTTTTTTTTATATGTAACATTTGCTGGAAACAATTTGTATGGTCATAAATATGTACATTATTGTGACGAAATGTTTTCCATCTTAAAATATGTTGCACCGTACTTTGCATTTGAGAATATTTGAACATTTGTAAATAAAAGTAATTTTCCTGCAATTGTCATATGAAATACTGTAACAATGCTGCCGCACGTAGTGAACAATGCTGTAATGGCGATTGGCGAAGGGCGAACTGTTGTATAGTTACGGTGTTGTTACAACCTTGGTTTTTGGACTTGAGCCGCGTCGGGAATTTCTACTTTGACGACCGCAGGAAGAAACAAAAAAATATCAGACAGTAATGCTTTTAAATGTACAAGTGGGATTCTAACACATTTGTTTTTATGGAAGGGTTTTGATAACCGAAACCAATTTTTTATGGTTTGCACACCGTCGTTCAGTAATGCACAAACGCAGAAAATAGTATTTTCATTCTGAATGTGTTACTAGCAATAAAAGTCTGTTTCATCTACACTTTCAAGGGTGGTTGAAATCTTCAGGAATTTACTTATATTACGTATTTAGATTTACGTATTTACGTAATACGTATTTACGTATTATACGACCTATTTTTGATGAGGAATAACTTGCCGAATTTTGTCGGTAGAATTCATATCCATCATGTATACCTATATTTCTTGATAGTCTAGACCGCTGGGAACACGTTGGCAAGAATCAGCATTTGAACACTCTCATCTAGCTGATTTTAGGATTGTAACTAAGGATTTGAGTATGCTAAGATATTGTACGAAAAACATAAATTTAGACCAAAATAGTTTATCAGATGAAGGCGTATATATTAATGTACTTGCCATAATTCGCTGCACCTACAGGGTTTCAACACAGAGTCGTAGACGTTCATACAACAAAACCTACTCTCTGAGACAACTGGCTGTTCCCTTCAATTATTGAAATAAATCAGATGGGCCTATTGGCAAATTTAGGCCAATTAACTACGTCAGCAATGTCTTATCATTATAAATAGCTCTTGAGGTGGTCGAACGTCATAAAACAGGAATAATGGGGNACTGTACTTGCGATAATTCGCTGCACCTACAGGGTTTCAACACAGAGTCGTAGACGTTCATACAACAAAACCTACTCTCTGAGACAACTGGCTGTTCCCTTCAATTATTGAAATAAATCAGATGGGCCTATTGGCAAATTTAGGCCAATTAACTACGTCAGCAATGTCTTATCATAATAAATAGCTCTTGAGGTGGTCGAACGTCATAAAACAGGAATAATGGGGACTATAGCACTACAATTTACCACCTTCTTCGATCAAAATTTTTATAGCCCTCCGTCTCAGATATATCATGGGGGGAAAAAAATAATTTTTAAAAAGTCAAGTTCAAAAACGTATTTCGAAAATTTCCCATTGTTTATCGCAAGTGCTAAAANTAATAAATAGCTCTTGAGGTGGTCGAACGTCATAAAACAGGAATAATGGGGACTATAGCACTACAATTTACCACCTTCTTCGATCAAAATTTTTATAGCCCTCCGTCTCAGATATATCATGGGGGGAAAAAAAATAATTTTTAAAAAGTCAAGTTCAAAAACGTATTTCGAAAATTTCCCATTGTTTATCGCAAGTGCTAAAAACATTAAATTTGTGTATGATTGTTGAGAAAGTTTGCTAGGTGTCTATAAAATTAAAAATTATTAACTGAGCATTTTATGTCAAGGGCGTTCAAGTGCCAAAATTCACTTTCTGTATTTTTATAGTATTTCACAATTCAGTTTCACTACACCAAATAGTAGTGTAATAAAAATATTAAAAATAACATGAAAAACTAATTTACAAAAATGTATGTTGAAAGATAAGCGAATTTATAATTTATATGTTTTGGTATACAAAGTTCAAACTTTGCGAAATTATCATGTTTGGCTACAGTTAAAATTAACTGTTTATGTCATTAGAATATGATAAATAATTCCATAGAATTTCTTCAAGAGGTCCAGCCGTGATTTCATTCTCAGTTTTAAAATAAAATTTCAGTTCAAAATAGTCAGATGTTAGACCCTTATCACAGGCGAATAACATGCCAGACTCCAAAGAAATTTCTTCGTAACATTCCTTAAACTTTAAGAAACACTTCAGCAAAAATGAAACATTGTGTTCGTAAAACTTTTTGAAATTTGTTTGGCGAAAAAATTTAAGGTTAAAATGCTGAGAATTTTCCTAAAAAATTTATGCGAAAATTGTTTTTACAGTGATTAGGAACTTTCATCAAATTGTTATTGATATTGCATCACAAATCTGTGAAATAAGTGAAAAACAAAGAAAACTATTCCAAGCGCTTGAACAGCCTTAACTGCGATCCACTTCTGTTTCCTGGCCAGTTTTATTTCGTTTATGTTAGAGACAGCTATAACATTCTTCTAAAACTAAGAGCGTTAAAAAAAAAAGCTATTTCTGGCTAGATGTAGCCAGGAGCGCTTCAACGACCTTTCCCTGACATGTGATTAAAATGATGCTGTCAGCTGTATTAGTACAAACAAACGCTAATCTTGAAAGTGAACAAAGGAGTAGATTTAAAGAAGATTACTTTAATTTAGGCTAGAGTTTTTTTTTACTGCATGACAGTTCTGAGAAGGATTTATTTGAACAGTAAACAAATTAATGCAGGAAACAACCGATCGCTGTTGCGCAACTTTGGATTTAGTTCTCATTTCGTAAAATCTAACCTAAAATGAACAACANGTAAAATCTAACCTACAATGATCAACATTAGCGCACGCCACCGGGGTTACATTTCGACAATGAGTTTGGAATCGTGACTGCCTAGCTTCATCTCTTTTCTCATGACTTTTTTTTAAATTATTAAAACAATGTGTGTGTAAAAATATAAAATTTGTTTTTTTTTTAAATATTGAAATGTTTAATACCGGTAAATAAATTACCACGTAGACAGTGATAAAACCTTACTTATAATGAGTTAAAAAATATTCTTACATATATTTATATAAACACAGACAGAGACAGTGTATTTTAAAGGGAAGACTTAGTACTATGGCAAGTATTTTATAGTTCAGATGTTTAACTACCTTGTATTTTGGTAGTAGATAAATGTCAAACCATTTGTTATCAAGTCTTTAAGAAACCCGCTTGTATGGCGCTTACATGGTTTTTGCTGGCTAAACCATAAGAGATACACATCAAATTAATGTGGCACAGAATTGTAGCTCTCAAAAAGTTATACGGAAAAGTCCGCCATAGCATATGTTTATCTTTTAAGGATGACCCACAGTAACCATTTTTGTCTCTCAAAGTATCGCCGTAGAAACTGAATTGTTACCGGGCGAAGCCGGGCTGGTTCGTTAGTATATCATATATTCGAAGTACTGCTTGTGGATAAATTAACTAGCGAAGATTCCCTGCCTCTGCCTAGGGTATATACAAATTATAGTAATAATCCCAGAGGTAAATTCAGGAATTTGCTGCAAGCAGACCGAAAGTTTTGCATGGAATTCAAAAAAGTCGTAACATGCAGAAATACGTAAAAACCAGAATATATGTTTTGTGTGTAGAAGTTTGAACTTAACAGTTCTCTTTCGTCAATACTGATAATAACTATACTCAGTATGAAAATCGAATTTCTAAATTACGATCTATTTAGACCTTTTTTTGACTGCGTCTACAGAAAGACCTTGTTAGGAAAGTTTACTATATGGTTTCATTCATAGCTTCCTTAAATCTCACCAATTATCGGGGGTAATTATTTTTAACGAAAAATAATTAGTAAAATCGGAAGGAGGTATCTACATTTTGATTTAAAAAAAATTGAGATGACGCTACATTAACCACAAACGACTAAACATTTTTCTACACGAACATCAAACACCGTGAGTGAGTGAAGAGATTTGGGCGTATCTTAACAGCAAGGTCTTGAGAGCCGATTAGGGTGATTGAGGTGAGTATGGAGCAGCGCCAGCATGCAAGGGCGGAGGAAACGGGAGATCCCTGGGAAAACCCGCCAACCAGCGGCATCGTCCGGCACGATTCCCACATGCGAAAATATGGGAGTGACCCAGCCGGGGATCGAACCCGGTTCGCCTTGGCGGGAGTTTGTAGTTTGTGGATATATATTTTTTTTGTTGGGGATGTACTCATAGAAACACACACACGTCGCAAACAAAGTGTTTCCTGGTGCAATTACTTGTGATTGCGAAGAAATATTTTACCCACAATTTTCGAAATTATTTTTCCACCAAACGAATATTTTTTTTATACACAGGCTCATATAGAACTTGGTATAGCTACATAGCTGAAAAATGCCGTTATTTATTATGGAAAACCTAGATTTCAAAACGTCTTATGTTTGCGTTACATTCGTAAAAGGAAAAAAATGCAGTTGTATTGCCAGTATTTTGTACATTGTTATTAATATTTAGATGTTCAAAGCATTCAATTTAATAACTATTTTAATGTGGCAANTGCCAGTATTTTGTACATTGTTATTAATATTTAGATGTTCAAAGCATTCAATTTAATAACTATTTTAATGTGGCAATGCGTATATTCATTACGTTCCTATAGACATGCATTTTATTTAGTGAAGCTATTTATTTCATATGCGCTTACTTCTAGTACATATATTCCAACGATCATTTATAGGTAAGCTTCTCTCCAGTTTTGCAGTTTAGTACATGCCAGAATTTTCCGGATCTAATTACCGACTTTTAATCTCCCTGCAATGCGGATTTTCGGCTCTACTTCATTATAACCTGTATCGAGGCATGACTTGCTTAATATCTCAATATACAATGAAGTAGAATAACAAAAAATATTATTCCCTACTTTAAAAACAAAATCACAAATTAACGTATACAATTACGTTGATTTCGTACCTCTATATATTATTTTTTAATTTCCGTAAAAGTAATTTATTATTTCAGAAGTGATTTTGAGATTATATACTTTATTTACTATTATATTGGGAATATCTTTCATTGTTTATTTTTTGTTTTGATACTTATATGATATTACTTATTAATTTTAATAAGTAATATTTTTAGTTCGTAATGAAATTTCTGGGATATTTTTCTGTGTTTTCTTTTCCATCTAGATTATTGTTCAAGATATAATATAAATTTATAGGGTACGTTTCAGGAATCATAGGATTAAAAAATGGAGAAATATCTTTTTTCTTAGGACAGAAAAAAATCAGTGAATAATAGACAGTTATATGTTCTGGTCGTTGTATAAGCTAACAGCGTCAATAATTTCCAGTTTCTATGTTTATTTCCTGCATGTGTCGAAATAGCACTGACCGTCGTAAGTGGAAAACATGAATTCTAACAAGTTATAATCACCTACACATTTTTTCTGGTATCCTGAGGTAGGTATAATACTATAACATTTTTGGCACATTAATTTTTTGAATATATTCTATGGCAATCGTGATAATAACGAGAACCTACTTATAAATTCGGTACCAAGATACCTTTTAAAACCACTCTTTCGTAATAAATAAATGGTCCAATTGAGCGTTTTAGAGTTGTCGCTAAATGTTGTGTTATGGAAAAAAAGTTCGAGGAAAATTTTTTTTTTTTATCATTTTAAAATAATTAATTATTTTAAACTCGTTTTTGCTTGCACGTTATTAGGCACTGCTTTGTTTGTAAACCAATTTTTTGATTATGCTTAAAGTAAGAGAAGTGGTTCTGCCTTGGCAGCTCAGACGGATTTCATTATGACACAAACTTTCCAAGTCCGACTGTCATAGCGCTGCATCTACTGAATCCACGCCATTATGTTTCATACGGTGCACGACATTATGCCTGAAAATATTTAATCGGAGAAATGTATTGACCCACATATTTGCCTAAAGCTTTTCATATCTTTCGGATAAAAGATTTTGGTAGTGATTAATTTATTAATAGGAATACATACAGAGATAAATTTGTATGTTGGTAATGCCTAGTAAGAAATACCTAGTTCTCAGGCACANAATTAATAGGAATACATACAGAGATAAATTTGTATGTTGGTAATGCCTAGTAAGAAATACCTAGTTCTCAGGCACAATATTATTACAATCTATTCGAGATATCTTCACACTTCGCCAATAAAACCTTTGGAAAATCATCTCATGTATGACGTAATTGGTTGCTTCGTAAACATGTCATGTTATAAGCCTTTTATGTTTATGTTTAATTAAAACTATGTTAATTTTGGTTAAACTGAACATTCATTTATATCTAATGAATAAATTATTATATCTCATTTATTGCTAAGATGAATAAAAATAGAGAGAAAATAAGTGTGTTGGTAATGCCTAGTAAGAAACAGTTCTCATGTAAAATGCTACTAAACTGAGAGCCTACGGTGCATGCCCCTGTGGTGTAATTGTCTAGGCTTGGTTAAGCTTTCTTTGCATGAGGCGGAGGAATAGCCTGAAAGTAGAAATTTAGCAGGGGTTGCAGAAAAGTTGGAAGTAACCATTAGTAGACGATAAACTAAGTGCGTAAGAATGTGGTGCGTTGTCCGTTTGGTGTGATCTTTTAGAATATGTCAAGTTTCCTCGCAGGGCTTCAGAAAAGTTGTAATCATGGCCGGACTATACGAGCGGCTGTTTGAGTTATGTATTCTTGGGTGTTCTGCGCCGATACCGGTAGGGAAAGTCCCGCGACCGGAGTTGAACCGGTGGCGGCCAGACAGCCCCGCGCCGATTGACTGCAATAAACAATGCGGCGTCGGTGGGGTGTGGAT
>NQII01000122.1:1302175-1312691 GCA_002778355.1 Clitarchus hookeri | reverse complement strand
CCCCTCGTCCCCATCCCGGCGTCCTGGGGGGCATCGAACGACAAAACCCTCCCTCGATACTCATACCGTTTAAAAAAAATCTTCCAGGCGCTATTTCCCTCCCTTTTTATTTTTCCTTCTCCCTCCCTTCTTTCGTCGTTTCATTTCTTCTGGCCAGCCCATTGTTCTTCCCCCCAACCCCCTCCCGAAGCCTCCTCGCATGTTCTCCTTGCAGGTTGGTTTGTTAAAGAACATCTGCACTCGCCGACGCATTTTAGCCTTTTTTCTTTCTTTTTTTATATATCCTGTTGTGTGGTGCCCTGTGCGTACGGTAGGAAGCCGGAGGGAGGTTCTCACTCGCTTTCCTTCTCTTTTTTTTTTTTTTCCACGTCTTCGGTCTTCCGATCCGGGCCTTAACGAACCCCTCTTTATACGTAAGTGTAGTAGCCGCAGCACGCCAGGCTGCAAACGCGAGCTGAGAACACACGCGTTCGTCACTGAGCGACTAGGAAACGTGGAAGGGAAGTATGCACTCGATGAGCTGCGTGGTATATGACCGACAAAATCCTGTCGATGCGGCGTGCACGGTAAATACCAACGTGAAAAAAAATAATTAAAAAACAAGCCAGGCTATGATTATGTTGTGCCTCACTAAGACACTCGAAAAAGAATACAAGCAAATAAGCCGGACGAAACATTTTAACTTCATAAACATATAAATAAACAAACTCTGTAAAGATCCACGAATCGCGCATATTAAAACTGTGGCATGGCCCTTGCCCGCAAACAAGCTACAAAATTATAGACGGAGTATAACTACTGTGGTGATCCCATATAGAAAAAGCCGCAGCATTCTCATGCGGGTATAAGCCGTTCACGGCTAACTGAACACTTTTGAAAGCCATCTTTGAGATATACTTTTCTCATAATTTTGAATCCTTCCACCATATGTAAAATTAACAACTTTATTCATGCGCAAGTCAAATGAAAACGTGAAAGTGTTAGGAACCTGGATGTTTTATGCTGGACTGACAAACCAATCGTCACAGCCGGCAATCGCCCGTCCGTCAGTCATACGTCTGTATCTTCGTCTGACAGTTGAAAGTAATTCATAACAATCCGTCGTCCGTCAATCCTTCTGTACCGCAAATATCCAGTGTGACAACTTAACACAGGGATCTTTTTTTAGTTGGAGGTATTTTTGTGTTGTAAATACATTTTCAAGAGAGAAACATTTTGGGGGGATAATTTTTCATACTGAATTATTTTTTACATTTTAAATTCCTGAATTTACCACCAAAGATAATACACAGATCCACCACCTTGCATTTTATTTCAAAGTGCGTATTCGCGTCTACGGAATGTCGTGAGAAGGTGGTGGCCCATCCGTCAGTCCGTCGAAAGTTAAAAATTGAGAAATATTTGACGGACTGACGGTTAAAAAAAAAAAGGTTGCCCTGCGATTGGTTGAAGATCACGTGACCTCCAGACGGGCGGGCGACTGACGGGTGCGACGGATTGTTGTGAGTCCACCTTTGCTAAAATGCAAATTATCGCTGTATTGTGAGTAATGTAAGAAAAAAAAATCTTTATTTACGATTGCAATCATCCTCAATCCTTAGAATTATTATACGTAATTCGCTGCCATGTTAACTCGGTGCCTGCTTGCCAGTGCTTACGGGAAGCACATGCGCACTAAACTGACTAACTTTACGTACGGCGAAAGAATACAAATTGGGCAGAAAAAGAAGATCGTTAGCAGGGCTTTCGAAAGAGATTAACAGCGAACAGCAAGTACAGTCAACGCGGTGTTCGGACGCAATGCTGGAAGACATGAGTATAGGTTATTCACGGTAAAGTGAGCACTTTTGAAAGCCCTCTCATTTGGAATAAAAGTCAATAAATATATTATTTTTTAGCAACTTGCGAATGCGGTGGAATATACACATTGTGTTTATTACTTACATTGCGAAATTTATTTAGAAAGGTTGTTAAAGGATAAAAAATAGCTGAATGGAAAAAGTAACTAGGGCCTCAAAAGTGCTCACTTTACCGTGAACAGCCTATACTTGATGTTTAATGGCAGCGTCTACAATCTTGCGGGTCAGCGTATAACAGCCTAACCTATAAAGACGTGGCATCGGAAAGGCGTTTCACAAATACTGCTGCTGTCAAATAAGGTCTATACATAAAATAAAAATTAAAAGAGATTGAAAATTACTCAAAAAATAAATGTGATAGCCTTTTTTTGTTCTTACCATTAAATTGTTTTTTGCCATGTTCTACCATATTTTACGTGGATTTTAAAATATGTTTTAATAAAAAATTATATTTAATAATATTTTTTTACGTGAACATCAATATTCTGAGAAACAAAGATCACTAGTCACTACTTGAGAAATTCCTTTGAGCGCAAAATTTATTACCTGCCAGTTTTTGTAGTTCATATTAGTTGGCTTACAAAACATTATAACATTCACGTTAAAGATTCAACTAACCCCGCCAAGAGATTGTCAGATTTCCTTATAATTAGAACTTCAAATTTTTTCCTAAAATATTTGTATAATCATTTAGCTATGTACCTTACCTTACAAAATTGATTTTGCAATTAAAATATTACATTTGATTATATACATAATGGTAAAATGCAACATTTATTTTATAGTAACATATAATTTATATGTTAATAAGTGAGATGTTTTATGATATACCTATGGTTAATATAAAAATTTATATGTTTATGGAGGCGTGTCATAAATTTTTCTTCCTAAAACTTAAATCAGCAAAAGATTTGAAACATTCTTTATATCTGTGAGACTGACATTTAACGCCGATTGTGGACAGCACATTTTATGGTGATAATTTTTCCCGCTATTTTCGTTACATGAATTCGCCGCCATTTGAACTGTAGATGGGGAGTGACCTTTCATTCGCGCAAAATAGTTACTGGTTAAGCCGCACATATGCGTCATTAACACTAAGTCGTGCTTCGTGCGTTGCCACTTTGCCGCTAGATAGACCTGTGTACATAAGCACGACAAAGATAACAGTTAATAGGCCTTACTCATGATCACCATTTAAGTGCTGTGGCAGTCACAGTGAAGGGATAGAGACAATCACTACGTATAATGCAATAATAAACTATGCGATGAATCACTGAACAACGAAAAAAAAACAGGATTGCATATTACTTTGTCAATAACGTCACATAACAAATTTAAATTAATAGTGCCTCGTTTTAAATAAATCTAGGTTGTTTGAAGAAAAAAAAATGTCTCAACGTCCGCTTCGATATACACTGTTTATAACGCAGTTGTAAATGCGAATGTTTACATCTAAAGTATATTTACTGTAACGTTATAAATTTAGACGCGAGAATATATTATTTACTTAAAATTGTTTATATACGTTTGTGTTTATTTCCTTTTACTACTATAAAAAGATAGGTTTAAACAGCTATAGGCCTATTTAGTGTAGATGTAGAAATACTCGGTACGAGTTGAGTTGGTAGCCTATTATAATATATGCAAATTTACAAATAATAGTAGGTCTACAATAAATTATGAATCACAATTATTAGCCTAACATTAATTATTTGGCATTATAGTTACATATATGTCACTAAACCGAATCACTGCTGACAAAATAAAAATTTTCATTAAAAATGCAAGCCATTTAGTTAAGTTGTGGCTGCATTTGCATTCAAGACTCTGAAAAACACTGCTTTTAATAAATTCTGCAAAATGAAAAAAAAAACTCTACAAGCGAGACAGGTTCGTTACAGAGAACAAAGTAAAATAGAACTACCACAAATAAAAATATGTAGCTGGTGATTATACCCGAACATTAATGAAGTTCGCACAGTCTTGTCTTCCAAGTTACGGTTTAAAGTATGCGTTGCAAAACTTGTATTTTGTTTTCTGCCCCTCAATCGTCGCTAATGACGGAAAGGAAAAAACCCATTCCCGAGTTGTGAAACTGAGGTCTGGATCATTTCGTTAAGTCAAAGGCTTTGGAGAAAAAGAATACGAGCGTTTGCGTAGGCCTCAATTCCGAAAATACTCTACAGCAGTGGCGTAACCAGGTAGGAAGGGGGGGTTGGTGTGTTGTAACCCTCCTATCCTTTGGCCACTAAGGGCGTCAACAAAAAGTATTAAAATTATTAATAAACCTTTAATTGTGAATATATATGTGTTGCTAACTAGGATGTATTTTAACATAGCGTCAAGTAAGTTTCTCTTGGCATTTGTTTTAATTGACACGTGTGTTAGCACCTTTAACGTAGTGTAACCTTGCTCCCATCACTTCAGTCAGTGCTCTCCTCCCCCCTCCAATTGCGGGGTAACTTCTAGCTAGGCCAACAGCTTGTCAGTGACATCCGAACCCGAGTTACAGAGTACTTAAGAATGAACAGCCACATACACAGCGAACTCAAACTGCACGCGCCAGCAAAATGGTGTCACTCGTCACTGGCCAGTAAAGTGCCGGAACCGCGTTCACCAATCAGAGCCTTGTAACATACCTGCAAAGACGGCAGCACTCAGGAACCAATCCGACCAAAGGCCCCCGGCGAGCCGCCAATCAGAGAATGGGTACCACGCTCACATCATAGGAACCGCTACGTAATTTGGTCTCTGTGCTCTTATCTACTCTGTGCCACCCGAGTTTGTAAACGCTCGTGGGATAAGTGTCACTAGCTGTAGTGAGCCCGGTTGAAATATTACCGATGCTCGTAGTGGGGCTGCGGTAGTGTAGTGGTCAGACTACTCGCCTCCCACCAAGACGAACCGGGTTCGATTGTGGGCCGCTCCCGGAATTATGCATCCGGGAATCGTGCCGGATGATGCCGCTGGCTGGTGGGTTTTTTCGGGGATATCCCGTTTTACCCCGCCCCTTCATTCCAGCACTGTTCCACATTCACCTTGCTTCACCTTCATTGGCTCTCAAGATCCCGATGTTAAGAGCCACCCAAATCTCTCCACTCCACTCCACTTGACTCGTACGTAATCATGAGCTCACGGATTTGATATAGACCGGCCTGCACCTTGAGTGGGTTCTGACGAGATCTGTGCTAAATGAAAGTTGTAAGGGTATTGCAACGTTTTATCTACTGGAGAGGGAGATTTCATTTACATGCAAAACAAATTCCCGTTTAAGGTAAATTCACAAGTCTGAGATATCCCCTGACGGAAGAGGGAAAACCACACAAATATAATGAGCAATTTCCCCAACACTGCGAGGAAATGCCATTTCAAAGACGGAAGGAAACTTTATTGATACCTCAATTATTTAACTTATAAACATCCACCAATATTTCCTTGAGATTTGGCGTGATCCAACTTCGCATAAAGGGGCAATCCAGTGTGCTAAACGTCGCGATGCATTAAAGTACCTCCGCTGGTTTATGTAGCCACGGAGTCTTCCGGTTGCAAGGTTAACATTTCGGGGAACCTAGTAAGTGGCGTGCGCATGTACGTAATTTTACGTTAGTTTATTACGTATAAACACTTAAACACTCTTATTAAAACTGGAGCATTTGTAATAAAACCAGTAGAAAAATCTGTCGGCAGCTATTTTCTAGAAATACGACTTGCAAAGATTTCATAATTCTACGTTAAAAACAATGATACAAATGATTAAAATGTTTATGGTTAGAACTATTCTTCACGCCTATTAATCCTCCTCGTATATCGAATAGAATATCCGGAATAAATAAAAAAATTAATAGATTAATTAATTTCTCATTATTGCGTTTAATTTTAAGCTAAAGTTCAAAAGAGTATAACACGTAAGTAAAATAGAATGTTGACTTTTTTCGAATATTTTCTTTATTAGAAATAAAGTTTTAGTTCTCTGGGTGAATAATGGTCTTTACGTAAACGTTCTCTGAAACGCCATTGAGCATGAAAAGCTGTCCGTACACTTTAGTTTCTGTTTACCCACAAATATATACATCTTTGTCAAATATACCTTAAGAATAAATTAGGCCTAATACAAAAAAAAACATTTTTCCAGCGCAGATCTGAACACAAAAACCCGAAATATACTCTTTGTCGAGGTCAGATATATCGCAGAAGGCCATTAGAATGGCAGTGCTCACTTATCTTGAAGACCCATTTACAAGGTAATTAGTCAGCACGTCTGTTGTTTTACATTCCTTGGCGTAGCGATGTTTCAAGTTCCGACTACTTTACAACAGTATATTACACTCGTCCACCACCGAGCTNTTTTTTTTTTTTTTTTTTTTTAATGGCTGCCTCAACGAATGCTTATCTTGCCTTCCTAAAATGGCGTCACGGAACCCTTCAGCTTTCAGGAAGTGCGCGGCAAGACTCCGCGTAGCGTGTTACGGGAATTTTCTTCTCCGTGCACATAATTTTACGCTATTCTCTACGTGACTTCTACATTATAGCCACAATGTATTTAAGGGCACTGCCTACCGGCTGGCAGCTACGAAAATTAACTAGGAAATCACATGTTAAGCAAGTTTCGCTTCAGTGCGTTAATTTTATAGATAGGCATTTCAAACCAGATGTATTCTTCAGTAATTTTTTTTAGGATAAGATATCTACGAGCGTATATTTTCAATATAGATAAGCGGTATGTACTTTTTTGTAAAACACAAATTTTAAAAATTTCTTGCAAATAGACTATACATGTTATGGAAACATCTCCGCTGTAGAGAACTGCCCCTAAAAAATTCGTGAAAAATACATTTTGTTTGAAACGCCTATTTTTAAAACTAGCTCACTGAGGTGAAATTTCCTTAACCATGCGATTTTTGTGAAGAAAATCTTAACATACCGTAGGCCTATTCTGAGAAATTGTTAGTTTAATTTAACAACACACTTTTTTTTACGTGGCCAGATTCGTAGAGCTGACTGAGATAAATAAATGTTTACACATACCTTTTTTAACTATGAAAAGTGTGTTGTCAACATATACGCATATTATTCTATATAAACACAACCAGTTTTGTAACATTTAAAATTTGGCTTGGCTTAGAAACTATTTGCAACATCAACTACGTTCAACTATTTCAAAACGAGTTTTTTTTCTAAGCAAAAATGTAAGTGCATTGTTTTGTGAGGCTGATTTATAAATACACGAGTGCTTTTAAAGGTGGTATCTTCGTGTTGAAGCAAGCGCATGCGCGGATACGTATAGGATGTCGTTTGGAAGGGGTAAAAGGAAGGAGGGGCAGGATTTTATGTTCCCCCTCTTGTGTGACGCAGGGCTTCCCACGAACAATTTTCCACAACAGTGAACTGTTGCAGTTGCGCTGTTACACGGGTCGTGTAACCCAACTCACAGCAGCCGCCAAACTTATGAAATTTGTAGTAGTAATAATTATGTCTAACCACACTTACGGAATAATTCAACACGACGTGCAGTGTTTTTGTGGTCGAGGTCGCCAAGTTTCTTCGATCAGGAGGTTACGGGTTCAAACCCTGCGTAAGCCATTTGCATGTACAGCTGTAGTCTGTTCAGGGTTAATTAAACACTTTTAAAATCAACCTTTAACCCCTTCACATATTATCCTGAGTACATTCGTTCACGAATGTCTTCTCGCAATAGACGTAAAATCATAGTCGGTGCTGTACAATATCAGAAGTCAGCACCAATACAAACACCGCCTTTTTCCTGGCTAATGCTATTGGCTGCTGCTAGCACAACATCAATTTTTTATTGGTTCCTGCCGGTGCCATAAACCAATACAATTTATTTTCATAGGTCCCATCATGTAAGTTATTGCAAGGAATTCGTACGTACTTCTGAGAAAAAAAATTCTCCTCTTTTGCAACACCTGGAGCGGAAAATTAATGCGTAAGTTAATTGGTTAAAAATGTCACTGTTGCCACCTGCATTGTGTACCTGCACACTGACTGGCATACGCTTGCTAAAGTTGGTAGCGACGGAAGAAAGTAGTTCCATGTCTTAATATTAGATTTTAAAAAGTTAGGTAAATATTTGTGAATACCGAAATTATTTATTTTTCCTTTCATTCTTTTAATCGTTATAAGTGTTAATAATTAGCATATTTGTGAGTTATTTACTGTAATACAATTTAACAGTTTCACTTGACCGAAGTATTAATAAAGTGATCACGCCCGCATGGCAACGTTGATTTTACATGTGTTGGAAGAATACATTGTGTGTATACAAGCGGATCTTAATCAAGGATTTAAAAAGTGCTGAGTTTACCGTGAACATCCAATAAATTCTTATCCACTTAATTTATTATTAGTATGCAAACCGTCCTCTCCCTGCAGCACTAATTAGCCTACTTTTGTCTATATACACCATCCTTGTTGTTTGTCGGTCACTCATAGTGGTGGTGTATCTTTTTTCCTTGTGTTATCTAACCAACTATTCCTAATTATTTGTATGTTACATATTTGTTGACAACAAAGAGCACTCAGTGTTTTTTTATTATTATTGTGTCTAATTTTTTTATTATGCCGCCGGTATTCTACGACCTTGAGGAAAGTGTTGCCATGGAGTAGGCATGTATCCAAATTATATAAATTATATGAATGGTTCAGTTAACATTCACTCCCATTGCAAGAATCATATAACGGTCACGTAGAAATTCTCTAGCTTATCTACCTATAACAACGCTTCACCATGCGTCTGCAAGGCGCATATCTCCACTTTTTTTGTTTAAAGTTGCTTCGATAAACGTGTATGTGTCGTGCGAGCAGATGGCCATAACTTGAGTTCAAGTTTTTTAATTACGTCTGATTTATCGATCAGGATGTTTTAAGGAGGCGTATACCTCAGAACTGTACCAGCAACTGAGCTAGAAATTATGAACACACTTGGACAAGGTGGCCTAGCTACGGGAGAGGGCGTAGGTCTCATGTCCCGTACGCTGTGTATATATTTCCTGACAAATAATCGTTATACTCAAATGCCAATTTAATAACTCCACAACTGTNGTCCCGTACGCTGTGTATATATTTCCTGACAAATAATCGTTATACTCAAATGCCAATTTAATAACTCCACAACTGTCAATGACAAGAATCCATTGTTCATATTTTGGTATCATCAGTTTTTCTGCGAAAACATTTTTAACTACTTTTCAGACGCACGCGCCAAAGCTCGTTTTTCGTAAGCTACAAAAAAAAAAACAATGTAGGACACTGTTGCCAAGTTACCCTTCTCAGCTCTCGAGACTCCACTTTTTGACACAGCAATCAAGTTTAAAAAACAAAAAAAAAATGTAATTCTAGGTGTATGTATTTTGACATATTTGCATACTTATGATAATGTTTTCTGTGAGTCAAGAAAGGAATTACATGTCTTAAAGTCTCATTTAAAGTGTATTGCTCAAATATGGGGTCACAGACAGTGTTTTCTTGTCGATTTTTGAGCACACAATAGATATACAGTATGTTGGGAAACTCAGTGCACAAACTCCAGACATAGTTTATTTGTACTGATGGTAACACAAAAGCCTTATGCAATTATATCGGGAAACGTATTTTGAAATGCAATCATTTTATTGTGTTTAAAGTTGAGGCGTACAACGCCTGCACAACAAGGATGTTCGACCATGCGTGCGCCTACGACTTATGCAACTTGTACAGCCCGCATGATGCACAGGTATTGTAAGTCACAACTTTGAATACAATTATTTGATATAAAACTACTTTTCCGGATATAAGTGTATAGGGCTTTTGTGTTACTACTGGTCCAAAGAAACTATAGTCTATTCGCGGTTTCTTCACGTTTTTTTAAATCTGACCTTTGAAAAAACACCACATGGATGAAGAGTTTGGCTATTTCCTAATGTAATGTAAAAAAAAACTTCTTTTAACATGAAAGAACATTATTTTTGTTTAAACAGAACTTTTACTTACGTTTTGTGTATAAATTAAAATATTTAATTTTTAATTGATGTAACTAAAATTCAGAGTTAAAACCGGTGTGTTGGTAATATCTAGTAAGAAATAGTTCTTAGGCTAAATATTATTACACTGAGTGCGCACGAATGCGGTGCGTTGTCCCTATGGTGTAATTTTCAAGGCTCGGTTAAACTCTGTTTACATGAGGCGGAGGAATACCACGGGAGTAAGTGAGTGAAGAGACTTGGGTGGCTCTTAACATCGAGGTCTTGAGAGCCGATGAGGGTGAAGTGAGGTGAGTATGGAGCAGCGCTGGAATTCAAGGGCGAGAGAAACGGGAGATCCCCGAGAAAACCCACATATCAACGGCATCATCCGAAGGTGGCCACGCCAGGAATCGAACCCGGTTCGCCTTGGTAAGAGGTGAGTAGTCTAACCACTACGCTATCCGCGGCCCCATCATGAAAGTAAAACTTTAACATGTCTTCATAAAAGTTGGAAGTAAGGAGTGGACTACATGTGTGTGTAGTTTGGGCACTGAGTTCCCGAACATTCTGTGTAGGAGAAGGTAACGCGGTGCAGGAAGTAAAGCTGGGCGAGGTGTTCATTGAGCCGGGGCACAGGAGTAGGCGTGAAGCCCCACGTAGCGCCTAGTCACGGCCAGGATGGGGGGGGGGGCAGCT
>NQII01000122.1:1206762-1302107 GCA_002778355.1 Clitarchus hookeri | reverse complement strand
GGGGGGCAGCTGGTCGGCGGGGGGTCACTAACCTCCCTCGCCGCCGCCCGGAGGGGGCACCCTTGCAATTAACCCCCGCTCTTAATGAACACCGCCTGGTGCTTACCAGCGCGCCCGTCGTTCGTCGCGTGGGCGAACCGCCTGCAACCACCTTTCAACTCTTTCGCTCCAACGTCCTGTATCTGGGAACTTGCAGAAGAAGTGGTTGCTGCCGACTTTTCTGAAGCCCTGCTCAAGTTCTACTTCCAGCATATTCCTCCGCGTGTTGGGACGGCGGTGATGTAGTGGCTAAACTACCCGCTTCCCAACACGGCAAACCGGATTCGATTTCCGGCGGGGTCGCTCCCGGATTCTCGCATGTTGGAATACTGCCAGGCGATGCCGCTGGTCGGCGGGGTTTCTCGTAGATCTCCCGCTCCCCCCGTCCTTGCATTCCGGCGCTGCTCCGTTCTCACCTCATTTCAACCTAATCGGCTCTCAAGACATCGCTGTTTAGAGCCGCCAAAATCTCTCCACAAACAGTTATGTAGGTGTTATTATATATGTTATTATCTATGTTAACAATATTTAGATGGTTCCTACAACCTAACAAATGGCTGTCCCTATTGTAACAATCTAGATTGTTCCTACAACCGTATGTTTTTCTCAGTGCGTTTGGATACAGTGTGCGAAAACATTCGCACTTTGTGTAGCTGAATTTCTCTCAAATAAGACATGTAACAGTGGACTATTATTACACGCAATGGAAACCAGTTTAAAACATGGTTGTCACTTTGTATTTTTTTCCTTCCTCTTCTGGAAACTGTGCAGGCAAGCAGTAAACATGTTGCTTATGCCAAATCATTTTCCTCTTTACAGAGTGCAATTACCGAGACACGTAATTACCCATAAACAGGTTTAGGTACATGAGATCTCGCTAGCGAATTGCGAATTTCACATCCAGCTCCATAGCTGTTTCTCATTTGAATTGTATATAGGGGCCTATATCTGTATAGCTTGTCCGTGGCAAAATGACCACTTTGGAAAATCCTGCTTATTTTCTTCTCTTTCCCCATCGTTTAATTTCCCGCCCCGTCTAAAAAATAAACTAACATTTTATCACAAGTCGCTCAGCCTGTTCGGTCACGCATTCATTTCTGAGGTAAAGTGTTGCATTAACGTAATTTTTTGGTATGCGCTGTACTTGCGTTGCAACCAGTGAACGTGCTCCGTGCTAGATGATGCCTGCTGACACTAACCATTCATATCAAAGAGCTGTAGATATTTCGACAAAACAAATTAGTCACAGGGAAGACTATCAAAACACTGGACGCTGATGATTTGCCGCGTACAGCACCGCTCATAAGTATCATCGAAATGCAAACTCCACCAGCACCCGTCAGCGAAATGGCGGCAATTGCCAGCGACATTATGGAACCCTGCGCCGTGGCGGCAGCCCAGCCGATGGTGAACGTTCCGCAACACGCAGTGGCCAATCCGATACAAGGCTCTTTCCAGAGCCTCCCGCAGCCAGTCAGCGAATGGGTACACCCAAAACCAAAGGAAATGCCTCCCCATTACATTTCTATATACTAGCGATTCTGTAAAATTGTAGTATACATAATGATTGGTATTCATGCGTGGATCAAGTGAAACGTGAAACTGTTGGAAACACAAATATGTTGGCATAAAAATATAGCGCCAGTTCCTACTTTAATGCGAATAGAACCAGCTTTATGTAATCCAAAAGGTCTCCATCTTAAAGATACTCTGCTGATGATACANCTACTTTAATGCGAATAGAACCAGCTTTATGTAATCCAAAAGGTCTCCATCTTAAAGATACTCTGCTGATGATACACAAACACGCGTTGTCACTTTCTTTTTTTTTGCAATATTGGTAGTGTTTACATTTTAATGCATAAACAAAAAAATGNATTGGTAGTGTTTACATTTTAATGCATAAACAAAAAAATGTTTTTTTTACGAATGCTTGGTTAAAGGTGAACAAATCATACCCTGGAAATTTTCTCTTATTTTAGGTGGCACGTTTAACTACAAATGGTTGCCTTAGTTAGACCTTCGTTAATTTGATTCGAATTCCAGATTTTTAGCCAAATGGGAAATAATTAATAGTCTAATACCCAATACCNAGACCTTCGTTAATTTGATTCGAATTCCAGATTTTTAGCCAAATGGGAAATAATTAATAGTCTAATACCCAATACCCCATGCACACATCAAGGAGGTATTAGTGGGTGCTGGCAGAAGTGACAGCAGAAGAAAAATTGTCAACTGATCGTTTCTCGTATAGTTGTAACCAGAAAGCGAAGTGTTCGTTTTTTTTTNGACAGCAGAAGAAAAATTGTCAACTGATCGTTTCTCGTATAGTTGTAACCAGAAAGCGAAGTGTTCGTTTTTTTTTTTTTCTAATTGAACACTTTAGTAAACTCTGCTTGGTTTCATCCTTCAAATCACTGTGAAACCTTTCGCCAGGTGTANTTTTCTAATTGAACACTTTAGTAAACTCTGCTTGGTTTCATCCTTCAAATCACTGTGAAACCTTTCGCCAGGTGTAAATATCAACACTGCCGCTGACATAACAGATTATCTGTGCATGATTAAGAATAATTCTGCTCAGGTTAGGAACAAAGCTAGTTTTCTTATGGTAGAGTTTGGGATAGGGAAAATTTCCGCCGCTAAGTGCGCAGTGTTCCAAAGAGGTAACTTTTAATGAAAATTTTAAGCTATGTGAATAATAAAAGAGACGTATGTTACTTAGTTACTTAGTTTTTATATTTTATTTACGATTATTACAATTATTTTGTTTTTAACGTAGAAAATACAAAAAAATCTGGTACACTAAACAACTAGCGCTTAACTAGTGGCGAAAAATTTTAGTTGCCAAACTAAAAGCATTGAGCTCCCCAGTCTGAGTAGAATTAACCTTAGCATGATCAAGTGATAGCGAAATTGTTAGATGCATGAAATTACTNTGAGCTCCCCAGTCTGAGTAGAATTAACCTTAGCATGATCAAGTGATAGCGAAATTGTTAGATGCATGAAATTACTGCTGCTACGCCGTATCTTACTACAGGCTGTTCAAGGCTAATGGAAGACTTCTGTAAGCCCTGCTTAGGAACTACTTTCCCTCTCATTCTGTATCCTTCCGCTGTATCTAAGATTAACTTTGCCGTTTACCGTCTCACTTTATTCCTGCGTCATCCAAGTGGATACCGTGGAATTTTTAAGAAATTAAATATGTTAATAATATGTAAAATCGTGGTCTTTTTTGTACGAAATATTAAATNTGAGCTCCCCAGTCTGAGTAGAATTAACCTTAGCATGATCAAGTGATAGCGAAATTGTTAGATGCATGAAATTACTACTGCTACGCCGTATCTTACTACAGGCTGTTCAAGGCTAATGGAAGACTTTTGTAAGCCCTGCTTAGGAACTACTTTCCCTCTCATTCTGTATCCTTCCGCTGTATCTAAGATTAACTTTGCCGTTTACCGTCTCACTTTATTCCTGCGTCATCCAAGTGGATACCGTGGAATTTTTAAGAAATTAAATATGTTAATAATATGTAAAATCGTGGTCTTTTTTGTACGAAATATTAAATCTTGACTTAAATAGCCATAAAAAATTCATATTACACTCTCAATACAACGTCAAGTCTTGGAACTATTTAGATATATATTTGCTGAAGACTTAACTGGAAGCCTATATGCCAGTGTGTCTGCAGCATGTAGGCTATAGGCAGTGGCATTTTTCTGTGGTTGATTCCAAAAGGCTTGCGTTATCATTGTTAATTCAATCTTAACGGCTTTCCCAAGAGGTAAAGTCACGAAAATACTTCACCGAATTTTCTGTCCCCCTGACTTGGGAGTATGTCAAGTATAATAAATTTTTCCGCCGATTCAGATGCTGTGGATGGGCACAAAATTTTGAGCAAGTTTGAGTTTTGTTGTTATTTAATTCCGTTAACTATCCGCTATAAGTATCCACCAGTCAAAAATGCTAAACATTTTTACGTTATTAAATGGCAGATACTTTGAAGTATATTCGGTGAATTATTATTAATGTAATGGGTAAAATGCAGTCTTACATTTTATAACATGTTCGTTTCAGATCTAATGTAAATGTTGTAATAGTAACTTTCAATTAAATTTTAAAATTTTTCCACTGGTATGTAAGAGTATGTCTATAAAATGAAATATCTAATACATAGAGCTGTTATTCAACCAGAAGGGTCTTTAGATACTGTCATACTTCAACACATAATTATTTGTGTCATCGTGAACAAAAACTTCGTAGGCATTTTGTCGCTTCGCCAATTGCCCGGTAGCAAAACTCAATTTAGTCAAATTGTTTTTTTTTTTAACTTGGCATATCATTACACATTTTCACTGCGTTTGGTGCACCAACTCTGCATGCATATTTCTGTCATCGCTACGGCTTGGTATTGTCGGTGCTAATGTTGGACAGTGCCTCAAAGTAAGTTATAAATACAGAGGGAAGTTCTGGGAGCACTGCACACTTCCGCAATAAGGTCAAACACTTATGTTTTACTCAGTTAAAACAAAACATATCAATTTTAGGTTTTGGAAAGATTTCGTTACCTCTTGTTCTATCTTCCGTTTAGAGGGCCGGGTCGTACATCCCTCGAACCCTGTTATAGATTTGTGTAAAATTACAGCTTACGCCTTCATGCGTTTCTGTCATGGAAGTCACATTCAAGCTGAATAAATGCTTAGTTCAAATGCGTGTACACAGTGAAAATTACTGTACTTGTTACTGATAATTCTTTCGAAACTAGTTGCCAGAGATTTTCTTGTAAATCTGCAGCTGTAATATTGTACAGTTTTATTAGCATATTTATTTTAAAAAAACATGCAAAATATTTTTCGTAGCTCAATATTTATAATAAACTTTAAGTCTTCAACATTTTTTTTTTTTTGTTAAAATTTAACGTTACGGTTTTACACTTTCCACACTAAGATTTTCTAAACTTTACTCTTATTTGTTTGTAAAGTTTCAAAAAAAATTTTGTTCGCTAGTTTCCGAAGAATTTCTTGTACCTATACGATACTATTTTTATAGTTTAGTTTATATTGGAGAAAACTTGCGATTGCACTTCTGGGGAAATACTTACAATATTGTTCATAGATGGATGTTTATGTGTAAACATTATACTAATTTTATCGCTACTGTAGCGATCACTAAAACAGCATTTTGATGCACGTTTATAATAGTTCGTCAATTTTTATTTATGCAGTATTACAAATAACTAACTAGGCAGCATTCGTTAGATTCAAAGCCGGAATTCGGTATGCTGTCGTTTTTATAGCAACGCTCGCACGGTGTTAGGTACATTTAACAACAGAACTGGAACGCAAATAGCCATTCGATAATGTAAAGCAAATTCCATTCAAAACTAATCTATTCACATATTTGTTTAGGTAACTCATTAGCGTGTTAATCTATAAAAATGAGCAGCCAATGGATTCTGCAGTTTTTAAACAGCTTTGAGTTTAAAATAAATAACCAAATTCAAGCCCTCTGAAACACAATTCCACCAATATATATAAAATATACGTAATAACTTAAAATGGTTATATACAGTGCAGAAAGTGGTTATTTTTATAAATTATATTAAGGCTATGTATGTTTCCAGTGGCTAGTTTATGTGTACCATAAATTAAAAAAAAGTTCTTATCTCAACGTTTGATATACCTACACTGAAAAAAAACTCTTTGTGGATGCTACAGAATGTTTTGTTGGTATGCACACAGCCAAGCAATATTGTGATGAGAACAACATATTTTGTAGTGACCACAAATTAAATTTCTAGAGTCCCCACATGTTTCGTGGGGACAACTAAAAAATTTTGTTTTCACCACAAAATAATTTGACTGTGTGTATACCAACAAAACATTTTGTAGCAGTCACAAAGTTTTTTTTTTTCAGTGTACATAACAGGTCATTTAACAAGTGCAGAGGCGCTAACACAAGAACCTGTTTCTTGCAACTTGCGTAGCCTTGCATGAAAACTAGGACATGTTGTGTCTCACGAACTAGCCCCGAGTCTCGACGTCACGTTTACGATATCAGGAGCAGGTTTGTTATCTTGCACTGCATTATTTTCGTGCGCGTCTTGCATGATGTGAAGAATGCTCAGTAAAAAATACGTTACTTTGTCAGCAGTAATTACTAATAGTATGTTGAAATAGTTTATATATGTGCAGTTATTGTCTGTCAGGGTAGTGGACTTACATGAAGTGAACAAGTTTGAGCACATACTGTATCAAATCGTGTAAGTGTAAAATTCGACTAAAAAAAGTAGCTTCTTGTTAAATTATTTACAATTACTAAAGTAGCAATTAAAATGTGCGACATTTGCTTAAAAAACTGCTGTTTTGCCTGTTATTAGCCATGCCCTGTAAAACTTGAAATGAATATGTATAAATTTTATGAGTCAAATTATGGTGGTGTGAAATATTAAAGAATTGTTGAACATATTTTGGAATTTTTATCGCGGAAATCTTAAGAAAACTTACATAATTCTTCGTCAGTTATTCACTTGGTATGAAAAACAAACCACAGCTTGTTTTATTTATTTTTTTAGCACTCGCAAAGAAACACACAGTAATGTGTTTGTTTACAGTGAGTTTAGATCAGATTATCGCATGTCTTACGTAATTATTTCCGTATAATGAGCGTTGGAAATGCAAGCAACCAGCTGAAAAAAGTTAATTCCTCTAGAAAGAAAAGAAAAACTTCCATGAGATTAGAATTACTGCAGTTCGTAGCATCTTGAGTTTGTGCACGTTACATTTTCCCAAAGACATATGTAAGTATTTGACTAATTAATACATTTTTCAAAAAGGTATTCCAGCCGTGAGGAAAAACCTTCGCCATGGTAATTTACAAAAAAAAAGTATCGTTGTAACATGTTGTGTAAATTACATACACTATGCAAAATTTATATTTTGTATGTTTTTTTCCACCGAAGTCTTAAGAAAATTTCTATAGGCACAGTTTCTTGACGTGACTGACAAATTTCTGATGGCCTTCAAAAGATCATATAACAAAAATTAAGTTTTAAATAAAGAAATGCAGACCTAAACAGCATTTATTAGAATTACTAACTTTGCAGTAGTCTTAAATTACACAAAACGAACACTGAACAAGCATGAATTTAGTACAAGGCAAATCGTTCTGGACAATACGTACGAAACCCATGGGACTTTTGTCTACATTTGAAGTGACAGATTTTTGGACCATAAATCCTGCCTGTTGGATAGTAATTGCGGTTTTCTTGAATTCATATTTTTACAGTAATTAGCATAAATCATTTCTGAGACTCAGTAAAATTGATGCAAGTGAACTTGCGGTGTACCAGTTTGAAACACCGACATTTAGTCATTGCATTCACTTTAGAGTGTGAACGAGTTGTTGTTACACATATGTTTTTTTTTATGTTCAGAAACATTAATTTGGTAGTTTATATAATTTATATATGTGTTACTGGAGGAAAATATCGCAATATCTAAAAAATGGAGAAAAAATTGTTTTAATGTCGCTCTAAAATTACGAAAATTATTATCTGCATATTTGATTTTTCAACCTTATTAACCATGGCATTTTTTGGCTTTTTAATTTTTTTTATCAACGTATCCAATTTTTTCGATAACTTATATTGTTAAATAAATGCAATAATTTGCAAGACAGGTGTAGTCCACAAGCATTCAGCAATCCTACTTACGAATCTGTGTAATCCCCATAAATGTGTATTGAATATTCGCAACAATGCCAATGTTCTACCATTGTTTACACTACTATTGTGAGCGAGCAGTTACTGTATATTTAGAAGCAGTGATCTTGTGAATGTACCAAAGTCTCTAATTCTACAAAACTTGTAAATTATAAGCATTAATGTTATTACTTCGTGAAATAGTTCTGAAATGTTACTTGTTTTTAATTTTAGTATAATTAGACTTTGACGTATATGAAGTAAATACAGGTCTTCAAACCAACTTGTTTCCGTGACATTTAATACCAATATATACGCACGCATAATTTGTCTCGTTTAGAGTAAAATAGTCCTAAGTCGGACTCGCGGTATGAGTGTGGTTATGGTCAGAAGTCTTTAAGTAAACTTTTCAATCCGTCTATAAATAATATTAACAAAGACTGAATGTTGGGTGAGGATATACAGAAAATGCAGAAGCGCTCTGTCTGGATTAGCTTGAGCCACACAAGAAAGATTTCCCATGACACTAAGTTTTACTTGCTAACGNACTGTATATTTAGAAGCAGTGATCTTGTGAATGTACCAAAGTCTCTAATTCTACAAAACTTGTAAATTATAAGCATAAATGTTATTACTTCGTGAAATAGTTCTCAAATGTTACTTGTTTTTAATTTTAGTATAATTAAACTTTGACGTATATGAAGTGAATACAGGTCTTCAAACCAACTTGTTTCCGTGACATTTAATACCAATATGTACGCACGCATAATTTGTCTCGTTTAGAGTAAAATAGTCCTAAGTCGGACTCGCGGTATGAGTGTGGTTATGGTCAGAAGTCATTAAGTAAACTTTTCAATCCGTCTATAAATAATATTAACAAAGACTGAATGTTGGGTGAGGATATACAGAAAATACAGAAGCGCTCTGTCTGGATTAGCTTGAGCCACACAAGAAAGATTTCCCATGACACTAAGTTTTACTTGCTAACGGCTTATGCTCTTCACTTATACGTAAGGACACCCGAATTTCGCGAAAAAGATTTCCGCACATGCTAGATTTCAGTATCCTACGGACGTTCCAGCAATTTCCTATTCCTTATTGGCGGCGTGTCTTTCCGAGAAGCCTTTTTCCACTTGACTGGCCAATCAGCATTAGGTGACTTCAATGCCGTGCATCTGTGATTCGCTTGCAGACACCTAAGTCTTATACCACGGTAGCCATCCAATCACGAAAGTAGATTTGAGCTAAAGTGTTGTGAAATACAACTGGTCGTGAATTCTTTTCGCGAAAATCGGGTGTCCCTACGTTATTCGTAGTCCCGCCATACATTTTTTCTGTTTAAGATTATTCTATATTGAATAATTCTTTAGAGCCTGTATCGCTTCGTTTTTTGGTATTTGTTATCTGCACATAATTTATAGCCAGTTTAAAATATAAAATAAATTTTCGATACGAGTACGAGGCTGAAGTTCCAGTCCAACTTTCAGCTAGAATGTATTTTCTAATTTCGGTTTTGTTTCAGAGTGGACCGGCAGAGTTTAGAGTAGATTTCATACAGAGTATATTGGTTGAAATTGGGTAATACAGCTCTTTATCGAGAAAATAGAAATCGTAAACAGCTACCAATAAACTCGGTTTCGTTAACCAAGTCAAAGAGGCAAGGAGTACTTTAGTTTCGCAGAATATATTAATAACTGATTGGAAAGTCATCGATTACAGGACTTTAAATACGCGTGATTGCATTTGATGCAAAATGTTTAATCGCACTAAGTGAACTACATATATATATATATGTTCGAAATATTATTAAGTAAAGCCTCATTTAAATTAGAATGTAGCCTTATTCAATAGAAAATAAATGCTGAATAGCAATGCCAATCTAGTAAATATTACTCATATATTTTGTTTTCAGGCCATACAAATTAACACAAAAATTATTCTGTTAATATTCTGAACGGGTGTTAGTCTGGATACATGTGTAAGGATTCTCTATCCAAGCCAAGTTTTAAAGATTGCATAATTCACTATGTAGCATGTGGCTGTTTGGTAAACTCTTATCGTTTAGCTTAGGTTCAATTTGCAAACAGAGAATTACTGCCTCTTCGTTTCTTCGCACCGATCATTAAATACAGTGTTTACAACGACAGAATGGAAGATTCAGATAAATCTGATTTCATAAATCAACATGGCAAACGTACGTGTTCTAGCAAAAAAAAAATGGTAAACAGCAATCCGAAAGTAATGGTTTCACACTTTGCAACAGTGCATGTATAGGCTTTGGTATTAAATATTTTTTTACTTGTCTGGACATAGGAAGTTCACACGGACGTTACATGAAAAAGTGCACTACACAGTGTTGTACACCTAAATTCTGTGTAAACGTTAAGGTATAGACACGTGCACATTTGTCACATTTACACGTGTATAAACATAAATACATTTGTAGAAAATAAAGAAGGGCGGAAGGAATTTAAATACACCGAAAATAAATGGGATGAAGCTCGTGGAAGATTGTGACATGATGCGGGGGAATATGAGATAAAAGACAGCTGATACGATTCTCGAAATGAAGGAGTGCAACAGATACGAATTCAAAGGATCGTAGCTGTCAAAACTACAGCAGATGTGTAAGTGCACAAGACGTTGCTTCGTAAGAATATTTGTAAAGGGAAAATAAAAGGGCAAAGAATATTTACAAATACTTCTTAGAGAAAAAATAAATTTTAAAAATTAATTGGTTACTTCAAACGTTAATTGGTCCTAGTTTGTATAATTACAATTCATTACTTAAACTAAGTAAGAAGAAAGGTAACCTCTCCACTTGATTAGGCACANTCCTAGTTTGTATAATTACAATTCATTACTTAAACTAAGTAAGAAGAAAGGTAACCTCTCCACTTGATTAGGCACACGGTATTAAGCAATTCACATAGTCAAAATCCTTCTTAAATGAGGTAAAATAGGATTTATAGAGCATACTTTTAAAANTGGTATTAAGCAATTCACATAGTCAAAATCCTTCTTAAATGAGGTAAAATAGGATTTATAGAGCATACTTTTAAAATTACCTTGTGAAACGCCTTAGAGCTTCTAAGCAGAATGGCCATTTTGCACTCAAATACTGTTGTTTCAATCGTTTCCATTATAGACGTTCGTAGCGATAAAGCGAATGCGGTTATAAAGCTGTGCCACTCNATACTGTTGTTTCAATCGTTTCCATTATAGACGTTCGTAGCGATAAAGCGAATGCGGTTATAAAGCTGTGCCACTCAAATTTGAAGTTCTTATGTAAATTCTTATAAAATAATTTACATTTTTCAAAGCTAATTTTATATATGAAAGAAATACAAACAGATGTAATAATGGTCAAATATTTCATTTTAATACTAATTATTTTTAATAAATTTTTAAATTCTGCAGTGTGATATTCCAAACAAACATAGTTTAATATTTACACAATGTAAAAANTATTTTTAATAAATTTTTAAATTCTGCAGTGTGATATTCCAAACAAACATAGTTTAATATTTACACAATGTAAAAACGTAAACAAATGTAATAACTTTTTCAGAGTCGGTTTCTTGTACACAAATTTACCACCGTAGTAAATTTGTGTTCTTATCGTGCGTTAAAGTCTCCAGTTTTTTTTATAGCAGGAGACGCGTGTCGTTTAACACTTTGAGGTCTGCAGGTATTAATCGGCATTCAAGACAAGTTAGAAGTGAGTCGCCTATATCCACACTGCAGGAGCACCAGTTTTGTTGGTCTCTGTGTTCCCCCTTACCCCGGGGCCACGGTGGCGTAGTGGCTAGACTACTCGCCTCCCACCTAGGTCACCCTAGGATTTTTGCATTTGGGAATCGTGCCTGACGATACCGCTGGTGGGCGGATTTTCTCGGGGATCTCCCGTTTCCCCCACCCTTGCATTTCGGCGCTGCTCCATACTCACCTCACTTCACCTTCATCGACTCTCAAGAACTCGATGTTAAGAGCCTCCCAAATCTTTGCACTCACTCACTCCAAGAGCCCGTGCTTCAGCTGGAAGTTTCGTTCTTTTCGTCCGCGAACAGCCCCTTCATAATACACACGATGTTCGGCAGCCAACAGGGTTGAGCCACAAAATAGATAATTAAACAGAAGCTAAACAGCGTGGCAGTTACTTTGGTGTAAGCGAACTCGGTCGCTCATTGGCCGCGCGAAGCTGTGTAAACGGTCCTTGGGTCCGACGCGTTGTTCAATACTTCCTATTGGTAGGGCAGTCGTCTTGAAAATCTGTCTCCAGGAGTTTATTGGTGACCGAGGTTCCGCCACATTGCTGGCCGGTGAGTCCATTTGTCTGGTGTGTGTGGCTTGAATTCGCAATACACGCTACCATTTCACCCCTGTATTCCTAAGTACTCTGTAATTGAGCTTTGTGTGATGCTTGTATGAAATCTTCCCAATATGACTTCAAAATACACCTAAACGTTAGAGCTAGTGAATTTTCGAGAAAAAGTATGATTACACAGTATGTTTTAATACTGTAAGCACCAAATAGCAGTTCGTATATTGCCATTGGTTGCTGTCTGCTTGAGAAGGAGTTTTCATATTTGACCGGGCCACTCAGAATCCGGCAACATCGATAAGGCTCCTACGTGATTCGTGTGCAGACAGTCAACACGTGTCAAACAGTAACTCAGCCAATCAAGATAGGTAAACAACCCTACATTGCTTTGAAATATAACTTGTCTTGAAATGTTTTCGCCAAATGTCACTACCCCTACTACACGCAAATCACAAACAGTGAAAATACATTAATTTGTATCTTATAAACTGTCNCGCCAAATGTCACTACCCCTACTACACGCAAATCACAAACAGTGAAAATACATTAATTTGTATCTTATAAACTGTCCTTTTATTTACAAAATGTATTTAAAGTTTAAACTTATTTACANTCGCCAAATGTCACTACCCCTACTACACGCAAATCACAAACAGTGAAAATACATTAATTTGTATCTTATAAACTGTCATTTTATTTACAAAATGTATTTAAAGTTTAAACTTATTTACAGTTTAAATTCATCTCCTGTGCCTGTTCGCCACAGAAATGTGTGCTTGCATCTTCAGGATATGGAATATTAAAAGTGGCTACAATCCGATTATCAAACCAAGGTGTAGGGCCACATCAAAGCCACAATTCACACAATGTATTTTTTGGGAGAAATAACGTAAATATAAGCAATTTTACTCATCGAGACGAGTAGAAAGGAGGGGTAAGGGTAACGAAGTTATTTTATTTGCTTTTCATACACCGTAAAACGGGATGATAAGCAACAGTGGAGTGAAAAGAAACAAAACTTCAAAACAAAATTGTTAAGTAATTTGATTAAAAGACAAATCAAGAAAATGTAGGAGTACTATTATATACTACGATAAATAATACTGTCCGAGTTCTTGGGTATGTTTTTCAATGCAATGACTTCAAACTTAATTGGAAGTTGTGTTTCGTTTCACCCCAATGTTTATAATCACTTAGTTTTACGGTAATAAATACAGAGTGTATATTGGCTGCGAATATATATATATATATATATGTATATATATATGCAAGATCTTTTAGCGGAACTGAATTACAGAGTATTTTTGAGCTTGCATTAATTTCTTACGTCTTGCCGTCTTCTTCTGACATAATTCCTGGGAATATGACGTATTACTTAATAATCCACTTGTAATATATTTTTTCCTTTAAAAAAATAGCTAAGTTTTTTTTGCGTATAATAGAAAACACCTTTCAATAATTTAGCCATTTCTTACTTTAAACTATTTTATCTACGTCATTAGGAGTAATAATTTACGCTCACCGAACCAGGGTAATTTCTTCCTTGTAAACAAGTCAGCGCCTGTTTTCATAAGCTGAANATGTTTATAATCACTTAGTTTTACGGTAATAAATACAGAGTGTATATTGGCTGCGAATATATATATATATATATATATATATATGCAAGATCTTTTAGCGGAACTGAATTACAGAGTATTTTTGAGCTTGCATTAATTTCTTACGTCTTGCCGTCTTCTTCTGACATAATTCCTGTAAATACTTGTAATATATTTTTTCCTTTAAAAAAATAGCTAAGTTTTTTTTGCGTATAATAGAAAACACCTTTCAATAATTTAGCCATTTCTTACTTTAAACTATTTTATCTACGTCATTAGGCNATTTCTTACTTTAAACTATTTTATCTACGTCATTAGGCGTAATAATTTACGCTCACCGAACCAGGGTAATTTCTTCCTTGTAAACAAGTCAGCGCCTGTTTTCATAAGCTGAATTGTATTTTCTCGAGCAAAGTGGCAGAATATATAATTAATATTTTCTCTTCTCAAGTGTAAAAATATAATTTTAATAGGCTCACAAATTCACCTTTACTGTGAATCTCAGAACAATTCGGTACTCTGCTGTCAACTTTTAATTACGCTAATCACGAAATTCTTACATGCAAATAGCTAATAATTTACAAACAAGGAGCCAGACTTGACGCTAATAAAGAATCGTGCCGAGATTGAGGCACGAACCAAAGCTGGTCCAGCCTTCTCTTCACACGAGCGTAACGCCTTACCGTGGCGCGGCTTATTTTCCCGAGAAGCAAGTGAAATGCTTTGCGAAAACACTGAGTAGAATGCGCGTATGCTTTTGTTATTTCGCGAGTTTCCGCGGCACGTTGTCTTCTTGAGTTTGGCGGTAGCTGTCCACTTTTTCCCCGATAGTTCCGAGGACATGCAAGTTACTTGCAGGGTTGCCAACTGTCACGTATTGTAGGAGATTTCCCGTATCCTGGGGCCGAAATAATTATCCTGCTCGGACATAGAACGGGACTTCATACATCCTGTATCACAGACTTCTTTGGAAATACGCCGAACACGAATAAACGCTGTGTCAGTAATTTATCACTTCTGCCATTGCAGATACGTTCACTCTGGTGCTCTAACCCAATGGACATTGATAGTCTCAATTGACGCTGACAGGTGGCATTCGTCAACAAGTGCGTTTGTGTAAGTAGCGCTTGCCGATGTGTACACACAATAAATTCTTCCAATGTGTGTTGGTGTTGTCTGTTTCAAAATCGATTAAATCATAAATTAAAATTACTCTGAATTATGGCCGTAGTTAACTAAAATTTAGTTGTATAAACTCAGAGAAAATGTTGACTTATAAAACTGACTTTTATACACATTACAGATAGTATTTAAAATGGTAATTTTATAACAGTTATTCTTGATCATTTTAAGTGGGGTCAGATGTGTGTCAAGTTATCGGGAAAAAAACTGCATCCCACACCCGAGTGACTGCTCCAAGGCATCGACGCGATCTTCAACTGACACTTTTATTACTATTTCCTATTAATAGTAATATTTAACGTCTTTCGTGCACAGAGGATGCAAAACAACTCCGGATAAAATGACTACAAGTGAAGCCGGCTGGGATCGAATGCGATTCAGAAGCCCCGTCGCATGTGGAAAGAACACAGGTTTCTTCTTACCAGCTCCTAGTCCTAATATACATAGTCACAGAATTACTATAAATATGCTTCTAATCGCGACCAGGCGTCACGCGTCAGTAAATATGTTATAGCGGGTCGCGAGTCAGAGGCGCTCATGATCAGCGAGGAGAGTGCGTGGCCATTCGGTCATGCTTTTGGCTTCGGTGACCTTGACCTGGTGACGACCGTGTTGTTGTGTTGTGCTTGGAGATTGCCGAACGGTTGCGTGTGAGTCTTATTCCAGGTACCTACGTACACATTTGTCCAGTAAACTGTTAATTTATATTTGACCTTGCGTCGATGCCAACGCAGAAGGAAGCCGAGTATCTGTTTGCAGTGTCGTTGACGAGAGCGCTGTTGGATTTTCGCACTCCAATTTGTGCAAAGACGGTGACGAAGTTTAAATGGAGTGTGTGAACATTATCGGAAATAAAACCCGGACAGAGCCATGCGCAGAGCCACACAAGTAGATAAGTAAACAAGCGTGACATGGCTACATAGTAGTTACATGAAAATACAGAAGTGAAACAGTCGCTTGTACCGCCACGTCAATACGCACACGTCACCTAAATGACGTCACTGGACAGCAACTGGCCGCTCGTCAATCAGCACCTGGTAGACTACGCGCGAGCCTGCAGCCCAGGCGATAGGGGAGCTCCCGCGGCATGCAGTAGCCGATCAGACACACGGCCCGTTCGCAGAGACTGGGGCAGCCAATCAGATAATGGGTATGTCCACATCAAAGAAACCGCCACGCTGTTTCGTGTCTGTGAACTTACGTACTTTGTGACATGGCGAGGCGGCTCCTTAGATGTCGGCGCACCCATTCGCTGATTGGTTGCACGAGGCTCTGGGAGAGTCTTGAGTCTGATTGATTACTGAGTGCTGCGAAAGATCGCATGTTCGCTGGGCTGCCAGCTGGCGAGTAAGTTACTAGACGGTGTTGGCGTACGTCATCAGTATTGACCATATGACTTTGACAGTTGTATTGACGTGGGGTAGATTAATGTTCGGTACATGTGCAGAAGATGATAATCGGTCTACCTCATCTTTAGTCTATGAGTTGAATGCGTAGTGAAGTTCCGAACTGTGTCTAGTAAGATTTCTATAGATATATGCAGCTTGAATTATGGTGAATTTTCAATGCTGTATATAGGTTAACTCATTAACACGGTGTACACAATTGTGTATATGATAAGGTTTATTCCACTCAGATTTAAGCTCAATGATTTTAGTTTGGCAGCTAGAAAATTTCGCCGCCAAGCCGTACACCTATTTGTGTTTTGTTATAACTAGGGCCAGTGAATTTTCGCGTAAACATCGGAGCGCACAGTAGACTTCAATACTATGTACACACATCAGCTGTTGTTATACCTCCATTGGCTGCTGGTGCCGTGTCCGTCTTTGGCCAAGTCACTCAGGACTAAGTAACTCCGACACTGAACCTTCGTGATTCGTGCGCAAACGGTTAACACGGGCCAGAACAGTTTTTAGCCAATCAAAGAAGCTGGACGACCCTACGGTGCTTCGGACTGTATCTTGTCTAGAAATATTTTCGTGAAATATCACTGCCCCTAGTTATAACCTATGTAAATAATTAACTTTGTTCTTAGTACTATAGTAGCAATATAACGAAATGTGTATGTTCCAAAGTTGTTTGATATTCTGTCGTGAAACTGGGTTTAGCAAAACGCTGAATTACACAATTAACTAATTTAAATGTGACATCTGAATTGAAAAAGTGAAATGATTAAAACTATCATTTTTAGAGCTTTCCTACGCAGTCTCCTTAAGGCAGAGTAGAAAAACACAAAGATTCCTTTGATGACAGTAATATTAATTTCGTACTAAAATTTGTAAAGTTCTTCCACTATTTAAATAAGTTTGCTTATAAACACTCAATACCAAACAAAGTTGCATTTTTGTTATTTGTTCTTGTTAACACGGGTGTGAATAATAGTTGACGAAATAAAGTTAACACTTAAATGTTTGGTTGGGGCTGGTATATATCGCAATTCGAGCCAAACACGAATTTTTACAGACAAATAAATATAATTTCTTAATTAACCGTCAGCTTAAAAGCGATCTCTTAAAAACACCAGCACACCCTGCGGCGAAAACTTTCCCTAAACCAAACTCTCCCATAATAAATCTTGTTTTGTTCTTAATCTGAGTAGAACTAACTTTGATGTAACAGACAGGAAGGTTATTTGGGAACATTATTTGTAAACCGTCCCATCCGCTTCTCTATGTCTAGCTACTACTAGGGCCACCTGTGTTTCGCGAAAATATTTCAGGACTACTTGTACTCCAAAACACTAGAGCTCGTATCCACTTTCGTGATTGGTTGATTTTTAACTGTAACGCGTTGCGGGTGTCTGCTCCCCACGAATCACGAACACCCAGTGTTGGAGTTACCTGATTCTGATTGGCCCATTTAGGCAAGGAATTGTCTCCCGACAAATACATGTGGCCAATAACCAAAGGTAAACTGCATGTATGCCATAGGATATTGGAGTCTATCTAGCCTTCGCGTGAATATTTTCGCGAGAAACTGGTGGACCTGGTTATGGCGGTTTCCTATCACTGATCACCGAACACAAACCTGGCATTGGCTGTGATAATGAAACAAAGTAGTGTGTCAGCTTAAATACAGCGTTCATTAAAAAAATTTTTTTAGCAGCATTTGAAACCATAAATGAATGCTGGCCTGAATGGATTGAAAACTACCATTACATTTTAGGAAGTTTAATTTAAAAAAAAAATGCAGTGCAAACTTTAAATGCATGGGCGTTTGAGTTCCCTTTACAATTAGACCACGGTTTATTTGANAAAAAAAAAATGCAGTGCAAACTTTAAATGCATGGGCGTTTGAGTTCCCTTTACAATTAGACCACGGTTTATTTGACACGGCTTATAGATGACGGTTCGCTGGAAAAATTCACACGGTTTCAATTACTTGTGTACTATATATTTCTTCATCGTGCCGAACAGATGAAAGTCCGAAGGTGTCAATTCCGGGCAATGCGGTGGATGGGGAACGCATTGCCAATGTCAGGTGTGCAGTAAGGCTGTTGTGGTGTGAATGACATGAGGCTTGTCATCGTGCAATTACTCCACTCGTCATACGAGAAGACCATCTACGAGGCAGGCGATTTTCCAGCCACTACGAAGTGAAAGAAGAAGTGGTAAAATGGCTAAATGAGCAGGGCGCCACTTTCTATCGTCAGCGCGAATGTAAAACATTATTTCACGCTACGTCAAATGCTTGAATAAAGTTGGTGATTATGTCAAAAAATAAAGGAGAGTTGCCGAATTCTTGCCTGTTAAACTTAAATAAAGGCTAGTTGACCTATCCTTACCCGTTAACCTACAAAAAATAAAGAAATTAACTTTTTGACTTACCCTCGTATCAACTGCACGTTAGTTGTTTGAAGTCATCGTGGAAGAATGTGACTGGGCCAGCGTTTTGTTACATGTTAACTATTTGCTCAGAGATCTCCAGGAGGTGTCAAATAGCGCAGGCATCAATTNTGGGCCAGCGTTTTGTTACATGTTAACTATTTGCTCAGAGATCTCCAGGAGGTGTCAAATAGCGCAGGCATCAATTGCAAACGTGACATATACGTGCAAGTTTTTGAATTCTAGCTTTTCCCTTACTGAATACACGATTTTTTTTTTGTCATGTCTCTACCGAGAGCGGACCTAAAAAAAAACAACGGACGGAACCCAATGCCACCTATATGCAGTCCATTTACGGTTACTTCCAACTTTTTTGAAGCCNTAAAAAAAACAACGGACGGAACCCAATGCCACCTATATGCAGTCCATTTACGGTTACTTCCAACTTTTTTGAAGCCCTGTACCAAGTTCTACTTCCAAGATAGTCCTCCGCCTCATGCAAAGAAAGCTTAACCAAATCTAGGAAATTACACCAAAGGGACAACGCACCGCATTCGTGCGCTCTCAGTTTAATAATATTTTGCACGAGAACTACTTCTTACTAGGTATTTTCATCAGACCTAACTTCTCTGGTTTTAACCATAGAAATTATAAATGGAATATTATAATCTATAGTTAAAATGTAATTAAAAGTTGAATTTAACAAAAACATAGAAATTTTTATTTTAACAGATGTATAAATCGCTTGTGATACATGCGATGTTTGGGAAACAACCAAACACGTAATACATGGGGTGATTTTTAACCCTTTCGTACCCAGTGTGCACAATTGTGTACATAACGCACATTGGAGGTGTTTTTTGGCCTGTACTGTACACTGCAAGGATCAATGGCCAATGGTCTTCCCTGTGCGCACCTGATTCGCAAAACATGTAGCTGGTCTACGTTTATGACTGGTCCATATTATTGCTGCCAAAAACAAAGCCTACATCTCACTGGTTCCAACAACGAAAGAAGTGTTGTGTCGTCTTAAGTACAGCACGCATCATAAAATGTCTTGGTTGCAACGCCTGAAACGTAAAATTAATGTGGGTTCGAAAGGATTGAAATATTTGAGTCAAAAAATGTGAAGATACTGCGAATAGACCATAGTCGGAGGTAATAATGGCTACTCACTGGGATAGCGGCCAATGATATGAGGCTGGAGTATATAGAGAGAGCACTGTGGGGTCTTGCGTACAGGTCACTGAACCCGAAAAATTCCCCTTTCCCTAGCTTATAATATATCGCCGCTGCGTTGAACAGGGGTGATGGTGAGGGGAGAATAGGATGAATATTCGGCTCTAACAGCGCTATGATTACTGTGGCCAGTGGTTTGTGACGGGTTTGCACGCCCCCTCACGACAGGCCAGGCGGTTGCGCGCGGCATGAAGCACGAGAGGAAGGGATAGAGAAAGAGAGAGAGAGAGAACAACCCACACCCACACACCAAGCCACACACATAATGGGAAAATGACGCGCAAGCGAAGACACAACCCCACCCGACAGCCGACACCCAGAGATAGTTTGCCGTCGCTGAGCACAGGGCTACCAGCTCAAGGTGGCCGCCTAGCTGAAGAAATTTTGCACGCCAGAGGCCTAAAAGCGCAGGAGCGCTAGGGGCGACCGAAACATTCGCATAAACTCTCTCATCGCCTCTACACGCAAAGCACTGAACTGGCGTGCAGTCAACGCGCATCTATGAGACTTTCAGCGGAGATCCTACCATTTTATGACGTAATAATAATAATAAAGGTTTGATGCACGTCCTAATGTTTTGTATCGGAATGTTCATACCTAAAAAATGATAGTGAAAACACCCTTTGAGCCATTTACACTATCACAAACACATGCTTTAGAGAGAAATGAAGGAACTGAAAAAAGTATACAGGCGCGTAACGTTTTTTTAAATGCTATTCGTAAGCAGACCTCACTCAGACACGTTGGACGGTTTTTTAATAAAACGTTTTCTGCTGGAGCTCTGCACACCGTTCGACGTCCTATCCAGGGGGGCCATCTTAAGAGATGTTTCGCCATCTGTGAAACTTCGGGCTGTAATCTATAGGCTCTTCACGTTAAATTGTGCGCTTTTGAGACAAGCCTTTGAAAAATGTCATTACTCCTCTCTGCGCATATTTTAACGGGTGCTCTGACTGGCACGCGCCCAGTAGAGGTGGTAACGACGGATAGGAAAATAGTTCCATGACTTAACGTTGAATTGAAAGTGTCGGATAAACATTCGTGGATTCTGAAATTATTGCTTTTAATTTCTGTTATTTTTAATGCNAGTGTCGGATTTGAGTATAACAATGAGCTGGTTTGTAAAATAATTTATTTTTATAATAACTTCATATTTTTACTTGACCGGCGCACGAATAAAGTGATCAGGCCCATGGCAATGTTAATTTTATATATGGTGGAACAATACACAATGTGCATACAAGTAGATCTCAAGCAAGACTTTCGAAAGTTCTAAGTTTATCGCGAACAGCCTTTAGTAGCTTATATCACCATTTCGTCTAGCTGAAAAGAAGCTACTTTCGACTAAAATAATTTTTCTTATTTGCAGTTGTAACTTATATGACGTTTTCATGAAAACCACCCGATTTTGTCTTGTACTATCACAACTTGAAACCTACGATATTTTTGCCAAGTCGAAAGCAAACTGAATTCGCGTTTTACAGATACATGTTATGAACAGCTGTAACCTATGTGAATTAGGTGAATTTATTTGACAGTCGTCTAGACTTCTCAGTAGGGCCGGACCACCTGTTTTTCACGAAAATATTTACGAGGAGGCTAGGCTTCAATATCTTATGTGCATACTTGCGGTCTTCATTTAACTATTGGCCGCTTGTCATTGTGTAAAGAAAGTATGTTATATTAGTAAGCCAATCAGAATTAAGTTTCTCCGAGACTGGCAGTCTGCGATTCGCAGGTAGACAGATAAGACGCGTAACAATTCTAATGATCCAATCACGAAAGTGGTTCTGAACTCACGTGTTTTGGAAACAGAACTGAAATGTTTTTTGCGAAAAAGAGGTGCCCCTACTTATCAGTCATTTAAAAACCAGCGTCACAAATGTTCATTCATTGGCTGCTAACATGACAAGTGGCAATTTGTTTATTTAACTTGGTTGCAGGGGCCGTGATGGTGTGGCTGCTAAAGCGCTCACCTCCTCCCCCCCCCCAGGTGAACCCGGTTTGATTCACGGTAGGGGCGCCCCCAGATTTTCGCACGTGGGAATGGTGCCGGACGATGCCACTGGTTGGCAGGTTTTCTCGGCAATATCCCGTTTCACCTGCTCTTCCATTTCCACCTCGTTTCACCCTCATCAGCTCTCAAGAACTTGTTGTTAAAAGCGGCCGGGATCTCTCGACTACTCAACTTAGTTGCTCTTGATACGGTGACAATATTTGTTCCTTTTCGTTATTTGCTAAAAAGTCGTCCACAGCGCGTTACAGCAACTGCATCCCAATAATAACATGACTAATAAAGTAAACGTCTCTGAAATTTAACCTGCCGCTGAAACAATTTGCAAAACTCACGTAACTCTAGTTATAAATCGAGATAAACACACGTAAATAATACCTTCGTATTAACAAGCGTTATTTTCTGGTATGTTTTTCATTTAAGTCATAGCTAGACACTTAAACAAATCGCAGATTCATTTTGGGATAAGCTAGAATACAAACCACGTGCGTTTATATTACTTTAGTCATTGGTCCACACGGTGTTTGACACCAGTTGATATTGCAATATTTGTACATGAGACTGTAAAGTCTAACCTGAAGGTCATTGAACTCGTGAATTTTTCAGGTCTCTAGTCATAGCCTACATTGATTCTTCATATTAGTTTCGTAAAGGCNGTCATTGGTCCACACGGTGTTTGACACCTCCTGGAGAACGGTGTCCAATTGTCGCCTTCCACTGTGACAGCTGACAAGCAATGTCAGTTGATATTGCAATATTTGTACATGAGACTGTAAAGTCTAACCTGAAGGTCATTGAACTCGTGAATTTTTCAGGTCTCTAGTCATAGCCTACATTGATTCTTCATATTCGTTTCGTAAAGGAAGGTTTTGTTATTTTTGGACAATTCTGGGCTAGTTTATGGGGAGAATTCGGCATCTTGGTTACCTACAGCAGTATTCACACTATGTGTAATTCTGTTTGATAATCCGACTAATTTATACTACTATTTTACATACTATTTTATTATCTCGCAAGAAAAACATATACCTAAGTTTCAGCTGTTGGTAGATTTCAAGTAAGAGACTCCAATTTGAATACAAGTGAAGGTCGGTTCACGAACAATATCATGTACGTTACAGACGTCTGCATAGAACGTTTACGAAAATGTGTGGCTCATAGGGAATGTACTCGTATTATGTTCAACCAGTCACAAACGACTATAAATTGACTTGATTTTAGTGAAATGGTAATTTATTAGAAATTAACATTTAATTTAATTTGCATCCTTATTCTGTTAGTGCTTACTGTACGGGATTTGTTAAAAGTACAACACAAAACATGATAATACCATATAAAATCAAAAAACAATGAATTGTTACATAAAATTAAGATATATTTTTTAAACGTGTTAAGGAAAATTACTGCGTAAATCTTCTTTTAGAAATAAGACATTGCATTAAATGCAATAAATTACTTCTTCTTAATTTTTCTCCTTCAATTCCACTGACTGAAGGCCTTGCGTGCACAACATGAAATAAAATATCGCCATTCCACACACATCTACAAGTCGAGGATGTTCCTACACAAATATGCGATGCTCATGAACCGTTTCGTAATAATACTAACTTTTATTTTGATACGCGCACTTCATTGCGTACACGTTTTCCATCGTAAACCGACCTTGAATAGCGTGTATGGCCCACAGTCATGTGGCAACCCTGCAGTTGAGCGCGGCAACACCGCACACGTGGTGCAGGTACGCCCACTCCTTACTGCCGCTTCCTCCTCCTCCTCCTTCGAGGCGGGCCTTCTTTCACACACGCCGCAGCCACTCCACGGTTAAATGAGCGCTTCTGGAAGCCCCTATTCACGCCCAGCGTGCGCTATATATCATTTACTGCTCGGTTCCCAACTCGTTTAAGAATGCGCGGGACGTAAGTTAATGCTGAAATTGTCAAACGAAGCACACGTGTATTTGGATGCCATTTCTATGAAAAGGAACTAATAAATGTTGAGCGTAGGTAAGCAATTTTAACGTTTTGCAATAACAGGTATAGTAAAAACAAGTATAAATGGGATTTAGTTAAAAAGTTGTTTGAGTATTTTCTGTAGAGTGCGAGATTGGACATTTAAGAAGGCATAGAAGAACATATTATATCATTGAAAGGAAAATTTTACACTCATTATGGCAATCTTCCAGTTTTCCGATTTAGATGGAGTAACATAGTTGGCTCGTGGTGCTGCAGTCATATTTCTTTTGAAGTTCCTAACAGCTGATAGTTTGAAAATCTGAATAATTCTCAACTGGTAAATAATTGTGAGGGTATATTAGCACCAATTTTGCAACAAATTATAGCAGTCACCTGAAACACAAACTGACACATTTAGACTAAACCATAATACAATATCTGAAATGTAATCAAATTAAAATCGGTAATTATTATTTTTAACATTTATGTTTTACATTTAATAAACCATTCTTATAAAAATAGATATTCTGGAGATGATTCTAAAGACGATTGTCCTCCAAAAAGGAAATTTAAAATAAAATATATGTGTTGCTTTTATTGTTTTGAATATAGTTATATAACATTATGTCTTATTAATTCTTGTAATTACGAGCAGATATTTTACCACAGTGGGGAATTCTTCTAGCACGCTTTCTTACGACACAATGAAATGTACATATTCACAGCGCAGAAAGTAGCTCACTAGCAAAGCATCACTATGGCAAAATAACTGTCAAACAAGTTGGAAAAAAAAAAAACTGTGGCCTTTCTTGGATTTTCTGTAACGACTACCAGAAACGTGCGAATTTCAATTATAGTCGTTAGCAATAACTTATGGGCCAGGGTCCTCTTAACCCGCTCAATCAGCATTTATTTTTAAATCTTGGGTGTTAAGACCACGTAATGTTTTTGCTTGAAGCAAGCTTGCTTCTCGCGATCACAGAACGACGTGTTGGGTTCTCCGTTGCATTTGAATCAAAACATACGTAAACCAGTGATGCGGAAACTCAACCACAGACTACGTAACCTGTTCCGTTACACATTATTTTCTGAGTTCAAGTGTTGCAATCGTGTAATCTTTTGGTATGCGCTGTACCTGTGGTCAGTATTTTTGCCGCGGCCAGTATACAGCGTGCTAAGCGGTCGATGATATTGGCATTAACCATTCGTGTCGAACAGGTGCAGGAATGTCTACAAGTCATATTAACTACAGGGAAGTCCGCGCACAGTTGCCTTGCTGTATACAGTTCTGGTCATAAATATAATTCACGTGCAACGTTCCCACGGCCGTAGACACGTTGACCGAACGGGATAAGTATACAGAAGCGGAATAGCGTGGCGGTTCCTTTGATTTGAGTGAACTCGGTCGCTCATTGGCCGGCGCGAAACTGTGGAAACTGGCCTTGTGTCTGTGGTTGGCTACTGCACGTTATAGAATACTTCCTATTGGTCAGGCTGGAGTATTGCAAGTTGGTCTCCAGGAGCTGATTGGCGAACGACGTTCCGCCATATTGCTGGCTGGTGAGGCCATTTTCCTGGCATGATATATACACATATGTTTAAAATATTTATTTTAAAATTTTTTTGACGTGATGTTGAAATTTATGTATTGTTCCCAGGTGTTTGTAACTGAAATCGTGACTAATATATAAGGATATTGAAGTTTAGTTGTCAATAAACAAACGTCACTTGCTGTGTTTGTGACTGCCAATTTTTAGAGAAAAATTATAAATTTCTAAAAGTGTAATGGGTTTGCGAATTTTGGTTTGTTAGCCGAAGTTCAACCATAGATTTGTAGGCCGTACTGCAGTGAATGGTTTACCCTGCGAAAACGAGTAAAAAAGTTTGTAATAAACATTGCTTTTTAATATAACTACATAAATCATCCTTCCATTTACAATGTAAGGTAGTACATTATAATAAATTACCAAACCAAGTTTGGTTGCTGTTCTGTTTTCAAGCACACGTAATAAAAACACGGATAGTTCAGAATAGGTCACGGTCTTTAATAAGTCATGTAAGGGCTTTCACCTGTTCTCGCAGCATGGANGTTGCTGTTCTGTTTTCAAGCACACGTAATAAAAACACGGATAGTTCAGAATAGGTCACGGTCTTTAATAAGTCATGCAAGGGCTTTCACCTGTTCTCGCAGCATTGAAAAAAAAACCACTTTATTAAAAAACATTTTTGTTCATGGAATACCCGCGCACCACGTGTATCACTTTTGTTTTGTGAATACCTATTGTTAATTCATACGAAAACGGTATGTAGCCGATTATTTAAATTTGTAAATAGCAATTTAAGATGTGGAAATATATAGTGATAATAACTGGCAAATCGCGTCGTTCGTTTTCTACCACTATGACATTCATAAAAATTAATTAATTACACTTATTTTGATACCACCTTCATGTTTGTAGATATTTCTTTGCATTAACGTAATCCAGTGAATAACAAAGGCAAATTTGTGTTAACGTATACGTTGCAAACAAACATAAGCGTTTCTGTTTCGCTAAATCCACTGAGATTAGCCATTAAAAATTGGTCAAATGCATTCGTGACACTAAAATTATTTGCTGAACGCAAATAATTAGAAGGAGGGCGAGACTTTAACGCTAATGTATATATAACAACGTCCAAATGATATTGGTAGTAACCATTACATTTAATACTCGGCTATCAATAACATGTTACAGAGAAATAACTAATTTATATTTATTAAAACAAGGAAAAAGTAGTGACAAGCCGACCAATTTTTGAAAAAGACAAGCCAAGGTGTAAGTTATCCTTTTCCGTCAAAACTTTCAGCCCTGTTACATATGTGTATTAAAGGAAGTGCCCGACTGACTGACTCATTTTATTATCACCAAACAGGCCAAACCTCTGGACGAAGAAACATGACATTTAAGGGACTGCTTCCCCTTACGTTGTAGGCTCTCATTAGGGTGGAATTTTTCGGAATAATTAAAATATTAAATGGGTAAAACGGGTAAAACATTTTTCGACAGAATAAAAATATTTGATAAATCCAAAGTGATACCGTAGTAATTTTTGCTTCAAAATACTAATAGCACAAATGTTTATAAACTAGTTTCATTATTTTTCGAAATTCAACCCCTAAGAGGATAAAAAGGGGTAAAAAGTGTTTTCGAGGACTCCTAAATAGCTGATAAACCCATGGAGACATTATAAATCACTTTGCTTCAAAATGCTACCTATAAAAATGCAAAAAAAAAAAAATATATATATATCATGTATTTCTGAAATTGAACTGCCAAGAGGGAGAAAAGAGGTTAAGCCTGTTTTAGTGTACTCAACAACTTATCGACCCGATGAAGTAACATTATTCCCTTTTCTTTAAAAGGCTAAATACCCATAAATTCTAAAAAGCTATTTCAGGATTTTGTTTAACGTAAACCTTTAAGAAGGTGAAAAGGGGTTAATTGTTTTCAATGAATCTTCCATAGCTCTCATATCCGATGTGATAGCTTTATGCTCTTTTCTTCAGAAGGGTGCCTAAGAGAAAAAAACTACTATACAAATTAATATTTCTTCGAAATTCAACCCAGAAGGGGGTGTGAAAAAAATGTAAGATATATTTTTATGGTATGCTCAGTATCTCTTGCATCCAACGAGATATCGCGAAGCACTTGTTTCAGATGGCTATCCATACATCTGCCTGTAGACATAATTAGATATTTTTTAATTCAATTCTTGAAAGGGTTAAAAAGTGTAAATTGCATTTCCACGGAATCCTCAATATTTTTTTTTATGCGATGAGAGAAGACTGTAATTTCTCGTCAGCAGCGCAATTATTCTACTCAAAAGATTACTTACACATATTCCATAAAAACTGACTTCAGAATTTGTACAAATTCCTTTTCTGTAGTGTGAAAGAAGGATGAAATGTGTTTCCACTGAATCCTCAATATTTGTAGATGCAAAAAAATTATTGTACACACAGAATTATAATTCTAAAAGCTTGCGGAAATTTTTTTTTATTAACAAATTAGAAGAACATTAAATTTCAGAGTCATTTAGCAGCAGGTTACCAATTATTTGTAATTTTTTTTCAGTTCGCATAGTTTTCTATCCAGTTGACAACTGGATTTTAGCTATTAAAACTGACGGGAACACGAGAAGTTATCGACATAACGGATTAGTCCACATGCAAAGTGTGCGTGCCGATGTGGCAGATATTAAAAAAAACGTGCTGTTGAATGCGATCCAAACAGAGAATGTGTATTTAGTAAACAGTTATTTATTTTGAGTTCAACTAAAAAAATAATGTATCTTTTAGGATATTTTTTTAACATTTATTCGTGAAAATAACGAAATCTATTGCAAAGGAGCTTATAAAAAGACATTTCAATGAAAGTCTTCTGATGACAATCTTTTAGTGTTAAATTTTGAGGCTCAATTACCTTATGGTGGCCGCTTTTTTAGTGGCTCTGATTGCCGCACAGGGGGGCTTCACATAATACTGAATTCTCAAGGACAGATATAATGTAAAGGTCTGTAATCGTAATCAATTTTGTATTTTCATTTACCTAATTTGTGGTATAAAGATCATTTCAGTCACATGTATCCTTCTTGGTGTATTCTAATCCCAATTAACTATTCCTTTTCCATAATTTTCAAAATTACAAAATTAACTAGGAAAAGCATTTTAAACACAAATTAAATATGAAATTCCTTTGCTATTATTTACAAAAAAAATTGAACAATTTAGACATATTCATAACTGTAACTTTTTTATTATAATTTTAGCATATTCTTCGTCGTGAATAACTAATAATCTAATAATATATTTTCTTACATCATTCATAAAAAATGATGTTATTTAGGAAAACTATTATAAATTTTTATTCCTTCATCAATCCTTTCATTTAGAATGATGCCAAATCCTTGAAATTATGAATTTATATCTATTACTATTTGATGATTTAAGATATTTATATTGTTTAGTACTTGGATTCAAGCTTTGTCTAATAGTATTATTATTTATTTAAAAATTTCTGCAATATTATTAAAATCTTTAAATCATAAAAATTAATAATTTAGATTTTAATATTTTGCATTTTTTTATTCTTGTGTAAGCAATTCAAAAGTTCACCGGTTACTTTTTTTTTGTATTATTACACCTTTATTATTAAAATATATATTTGAATCATCAATTAAATTTTTATGTCTTACAGTACATATGCCAAATATATTATTATGTATAGTATTCAAATAAACTGGTAATTTTTTTTACTATTATTAGTTATTTTTGTATTAATTTTTTTGTTTATTTCAGTTATTGATATCATATCTTCATCATTATAATAAATAATTTTTTTTTCTAATGAAAGTTCATAGAAAATACAAATTTTTAACAGTGTCGGGATTTAATTTGATATGAAAATTTATTTTCATCTCTGACATTTTCAACTTTTTTCCAATATTTTGAAGTTCGTGAATTAAATGTATATATTTTTTCTATTCATTGACATTTTACATTGTGATTTTTTATAATTTTTAAATGTAATAGTGATTTAACTAAATATTCATGTTTTTCTAAATTATTTTTAATAATTCTTATAATTTTTATCTAAATAAATATTAAAAAATAGAAATATTTGAAAGACAAACATTTCCACCAAGAGACAATATCCGCCAAAATTTAAATATTTATAATCTTAACATTGAAAGTTATATTCATAATGGTGATCGCTTTTCATTTACAAATGGTGCTTGCGAATAATACAGTTTCAGACTTAGAAAAAAATTCAGTTACTATTTATGCCAAACATTAATATATATATTTCGTATTATTATTACAAGAAATGAAATTTAAAACATAGTGATATAGCTCTAAATTATTTATTGAATATAATTACCAACCAGAGTCTCGTGCTTCAAATTCTGTTATTATTGTTTAAATATTATCAAAAGAGTATTTAAGACTTCATTAAAATTAGTTGATATGTAAATTATTGTATTTGTATTTTTATGTTATATTTCATGTATATCCTGATTATTTATCTTACATAGCAAGCATGAAATAATAAATTTAATTTTGTTGCTTCACTTGAACTAGAATTTTTATTAATCATTTTAATTATTTCTTTTTTAGTTGATTAAAAATGTAGTTAGTATCAATATATATATTTTTTTCAACCATTAAAGTTTATACCCATAATATTATATAGGTTTAACTTATCTTCCAACTTTTCTTCGCAATTTTATTTTAATTAAATATTTTAAATTTTGACAATTAAATTTTTCATTGAAATGTTAATTTCTTCTTTTCTTTTTTTAAAAATATTATCATAAAAGTAACTAAAATTGTCTTCACTTATAATTTTACATTTAAATCTTACTAAAATATTTTCATACGACAACCGATGTGATTTTTAAATATTTTTTGCTAAAGATATTAATTTACGTAATAAATAAATTTTTCATTTTAATAAATGATTAACATTTTTCCAATAAATTTATTTTATGAGACATACTACTAAATTTAAGTAAATTTTTTTTTAAGTTTTAAAAATCTTTGATGATTATTTATTTTATAAAAAAAATGTTATTTCATTTTTTGAAAATGTATCTAAATATTTTTATTAATCTTTTACAACTTGCCAATTTAAAGTATAACATTTTAATATTGAAGCCTATTTTTTTAGTCATTAAACCATTCTGGTATTTATTCTCGTCATTTTTTAGTTATTATTTATTTTATTTACAGCTTTCATCTACTTAGAGTTTTTTTCCGCATTTCAAGACGAGAAGCCCAGGAGCGATAAGGGCGACACTGCAACGCGCATCAAGTGCCCCATCGCCGCTACGTGCGAGGCTCTGAACTGACGTGCAGTGTTCTCGTCGCACTGCGTGTACCACCAGTACCTTCAGCGGTGGTCTTTTTATTTTATTGATGGAAAATCTGCAGGAAGTTTCAATGCAGGGTCCTTTCTTAGTTTTGTATGTATCTGATGCTTATATTGATTAACAAAGCTTTGGAAAAGCTGTTTTTAGCGTTTTGGAGTGTTACAAAATGGTGTTTATAATGTGCATGATGTTTTAAAAGCACTCAACAGCCCTCATCTGGAGTGTGTGTTATTTTCGTAGATCAGCAAATTTCAGGTCAGTTAAAAAGTTTCGTTAAAAAACGTGTATATCAAACACAATGCAAGACAGTTCAAGCACGATGTTTGTAGAGGCCCTAATGCAAACAATTTTTTTAAATATACTTTCATAGAAGAATTATAATTCAGTAACAATCTTCATGAAAAGTTTACATGTGAATGATTGATTATCTNAAATATACTTTCATAGAAGAATTATAATTCAGTAACAATCTTCATGAAAAGTTTACATGTGAATGATTGATTATCTCTTGTATTTGAATGAGAAGAAAGTAAATAAATATATTTTATTTCATAATGATGTTTAAATTTTTGATTTAAATATTATATTTTATTTTATTATAAAATGTATTTTATTGTTTTCTGAAATAATTATTGTAATTACATTTTCTACGATTACAAAGTACTTTTTCTCGATTTTTGTTATTGTTTGTAGAATGTTGTCTTCTGTATTTATTAGCACACGTTTTTACTTTTTTTTTTATCTTTATCTTTTGAATAATCATATGTATGAAGAAATTAATAAATTTTCTTCGTCACACTTTTTAAATTTTTTTGTTTTTGTGTTTCTCATTTATTTAATATTTGTTATAAAAAATTATAATAAATAAAATGTATGAAATGCAAAACCAATTAAATAACTAAATTCAGTTTATAAAACTACCAGGGTTAGAAGTAAAGGAAATATATAATTTTCAAATTACAGAATTAATGTATGGTAAGAAATTTATTGTGTTTTGAACGACATTTTAAAAATTATTTTGCTTACAAATATGTTAAATTTAGTACAAAAAAAGAGTAAATATTTAAATAAAAAATTGTATTGCATCCTTACAAAGAATTAATAAAAAATAAGGAAGAGTAATCAGCGCAGGATATTAAGTATTCTTTGGTCNAAATATACTTTCATAGAAGAATTATAATTCAGTAACAATCTTCATGAAAAGTTTACATGTGAATGATTGATTATCTGTTGTATTTGAATGAGAAGAAAGTAAATAAATATATTTTATTTCATAATGATGTTTAAATTTTTGATTTAAATATTATATTTTATTTTATTATAAAATGTATTTTATGGTTTTCTGAAATAATTATTGTAATTACATTTTCTACGATTACAAAGTACTTTTTCTCGATTTTTGTTATTGTTTGTAGAATGTTGTCTTCTGTATTTATTAGCACACGTTTTTACTTTTTTTTTATCTTTATCTTTTGAATAATCATATGTATGAAGAAATTAATAAATTTTCTTCGTCACACTTTTTAAATTTTTTTGTTTTTGTGTTTCTCATTTATTTAATATTTGTTATAAAAAATTATAATAAATAAAATGTATGAAATGCAAAACCAATTAAATAACTAAATTCAGTTTATAAAACTACCAGGGTTAGAAGTAAAGGAAATATATAATTTTCAAATTACAGAATTAATGTATGGTAAGAAATTTATTGTGTTTTGAACGACATTTTTAAAATTATTTTGCTTACAAATATGTTAAATTTAGTACAAAAAAAGAGTAAATATTTAAATAAAAAATGGTATTGCATCCTTACAAAGAATTAATAAAAAATAAGGAAGAGTAATCAGCGCAGGATATTAAGTATTCTTTGGTCNTGTATTGCATCCTTACAAAGAATTAATAAAAAATAAGGAAGAGTAATCAGCGCAGGATATTAAGTATTCTTTGGTCTAGAAACAACCATTGAATTTTCATTTGTTATTTTAATAAAAAATGTTTTTTCAAATTTTTTTAAATGTTATTTTTTCAACTAAGGTGTTAGTTAAAAAAAATTGAATATGCTTTGGGTTTTTGTAGATTTTTGTAACGTCCGAATTTTTTTAATTTTGAGATTTTTGAAATTTTAACAGATTCTTAGATGCTTGATATTTATAGAAAATTATCAACAATATGGGTTGGTCCAGCTCTCTTTTTTTTACTACTTAGAATCTAGTATTTATCTAACGAATCCAGTTTTTATTTAATGAAGCAAACAGAATACAAAATCACATAATATTCTGTTTGTTATAGCAAATCGTCCCTGGACCTGATAGACTAGTGGTAGGTATGCGTTATTTTATTGTGTTTCCTTCACTATCCAGCTGGTAGCAAAATGACGGGTTACTAAATGTCACTGCCGCCTGTCTTGGAGTAAAGTTTGTGGGAACTTCCGCAATCTAGACTATCCCAACTAGATCATGTGGTGAAGCAGCAGGCCAGCCTGCATAAGTCTCTCTTACTCCCTCGTATTCTCTCTCAATTCTTCCAGGCACGCTGTTTGCCAAACATTTCGATGCACTGGATAGTATGAAGCAGTTATACGTGTAGTAGATGTGCTCTCAACTATCTTGGCGACACGTGCTATGAACGTGCTTAAATTACTCACCTGGGTAACAGGCCAGTTAGGAAGTTTTCAGTGATAATACTTAGGGGGCCAGTACAAGACGTCATACTGATGGAAACTCTTTTCGAGAATGATACTAACAGAACTGTATACGGCCTTCAGTGATAGTATTCATACGTGAATACTACGACCTTTTCTCTTTAAAATGAACGTATTTTCATAAACTGAAATAAGGTAACTCGACATGCCATACCCTAACAAATCCAAAAGGAAAACAGAGCATGCTTGCACCGCTACTCAAAAAATTAAAAATATCGCAACCATCAAGAAAAATCACATGTGAAGGTTTTGTGTAAGGCTACACAGAATTTGCTACCTTTAAAATTCCATACAGAATTTTTTTTTAAATAGCATATTAACAATTTTTTGTGACGTTACCTATAGTACTTTGTATCACAATTCTGAGTTCAAGAAAATCAGAACCAGAAAAATAATATCATCATATGGTTAGTTTGTACACGTAATACATTCACATGGTTATTAATAAAAAAATTGCGTTTAATTTCTTCATTACGTACCATAAGAACGGGCAGTTGATTATTAAATGCTGTTCACGATACAGTGAGCACTTTTGAAGTCAACCTTTGAAAAATATCACAGTTCCTACCTGCATACATTTTAACGTGAACGCTGGCCGGCATACGCCTAGTAAAGTTGGTAACGACGGAACTAATATAATTAATTCCATGCCTTACAGTTGCATTAACATTGTTTGGTAAAAATTTGTAGATACTAGGATGATTGCTTTTGTTTCGGTTTTTTAATGCATACAAGTGTTAAGACATAAAAATTAATATATTAAAACGTCAAGCTTTTAACTGTGTGTGCATATGACCTCAGAACTTCGTCAATGTTCATTTAAGTCTGTTTGCGTCACTTTGTAGAAATGTGGTTTTCTAATTAGATGTGCATTTCTAATTTGAAATAATTACGTAAATTACTCTGTATTCCATTAGTTCATTCCAAATCGTATATATTGCTGTAGTTGAAAAACAGTGTTATGACTAACCTCAACAATTGCAAAGCATCCGTTTAAAAAAAACTTCCTTTTATTGTCATCGTTAGGATTATCTGAGCGAAACTGCACTTGGGATAAAATGAATGACGTATATTAACAAAATGTAAAATATAAGTAAATTTTATGATTTACACCCACAGCCCCGCTACAAGAGTGGTTTACAACAAACTGTCGTACGAGAAAATTAAATAATTTGGATCATTAATAGAACTTCTGCGACATGTTTATTTGTAAAATGAGACATCTGCTATAGTGTTTGGTTGAGCGTTACGGTCACAGTGTGATGAAGTCGAACTGGAGGTTCCACTCTCACCTAACTCCTGACTAAATGCAGAATTTATTCGTAGGCTTTAAAATTTATATTGTTTCAAACTCAACTGTATACAGAAGTGTATTTTTATCAGATTTGGGTTGCACATTATGCATAACAGCATAATGAGCTTAATGAGCATTCTCTTTTCATACATGAAAAAGGCACACACATGATGTATGTGAAAAGGTGTTTCTTCGCAGATAAGTACACAATATATGGCACAAACTTTCCATAGTTCTAATTACATGGGAAAAGCCTTGATTTGAAAAAAATAGTAACAAACTGGTTTTTAAATTTAGCTTGACAAAAAATGAATTAAAATATGACTTTAATTCCTGGGTACATCAATTTTTATTTATATAAATTATATCTGCTAGAATACTACAGACATGCGATTCTACATGTTCGAAACACTGCGATGTTCACTAAATATACAAACTTCCCGATGTCATGATTTTTAGTGTCCCAAAATTAAAAGGAATTACACATGCTTTACTGATTACAGCAAATTTATAAACAAATATTACATTAAATACTATAATAAGATACATTCTCGGTTAGTAATTCAAATGATTGTGTGTTTATTTGTATACTGCATTTCACATAAGTACACTAAATTTTGATGGACAATGTGACCAACCTACAAACTACATAAACAGTAAAAACTACATAAACAGTAAATGCTCTCGTTTTCAAAGTATTGTATCATCTGATAATTTGTTCCGGGACGTGTGTTATTATGTTGGTGATATTGATGATAATTATGGAAGAAAATAGTACCCAGAATTAAAAGCTGTATGTAATTCAAAAGTTAAATTATACCTACAACATTTGTGGTTTATATTAGTTTATTAAAAGTAGTGGGTTTTTTTTTTTTTTTTTTTTTTTTTTTTAGCAAATTGGTTTAAAATATGTTTGGCAATTATAGTGGAGCATGCGGACAGTTACGAACAATGACAAGTTTCCAGCTGTTGTGATCGCATGGTGCATATGATCTTTTTCTTCACGTTATGCGCGTACCGTACTGGTGTTATCGTAATATTATATCGTTAGTTAACAATTTTTTATTTACTTTCCTTAAGAATACTTTGTTTTAAGGGTGCATTTTTTAGTGCGTTTTCTTGCGTGAAATGTAATATTATCGAATTCGTGTATGGCTTAGTCCCCCATTGTCGGTACAGTCATGAAGCGCCAACGTGTATTTTCGTTCAACGGTTTATCGTTTCAAGAAACCGGTGAAGTGTCGTATTTACTGAATGATTCTGCAAATTATTTCGTATCAGAGGCATACAAACGTGTCCAAGGAGTGTCACAAAACAACATGTGTTCAGGAGTTACAAATAGAAATGACGAACCGTAAATCAGTGTTTTTTTTTATAAATAATGTATTTTGAAAGGCTTATTGTTTGAAATGTACGTAGTCTAGAAAAATACTATTCCAGTGTTGTTTGTAGTATAAAAATAACACGTTTATTGTACGTAAACTTCAACTAGTGTAAGGTTAACTTCGCCAAAACCATTTACGTACATACGGAATGCGTTTATTATTCGCATCGATACGAACAACATAATATTTATCAGGTTTTATTATTTCAGCGAGGTTAAAATGCTTTAGTTTTAAATAATTTAAACATGCAATTCAATATGATACCTTCTCATAAGATGTGCTGCAGTACAACTTTCCCATTACAAAAATTAAGTTAGTTGGAACGGTAACCTACATTGATTATAGCATTTGTTTACACATTTTGGTTCCCTTCGTCGATGGAACAGCTGTAGCGGAAGGATACATTGTCACCGCGCTACATTTCTGGAACTTTCAAAATGTAGTGAATTATATTAAAGTGTATATATATATGTATATACATACACACGCGCGCGCGCGTGCACTCACTACTAGGCTTGCTGGCGCTACCCAGGGGTCCTTCAACACACATCCTGCAGGTGCTGCCGCAGTTTATCCATATTAACGAGAGCCAGGCCTCGCCGTTCCCAACTTGGGCTCTAACTATGATAAACAAATGGGAGGACATAAGGCACCACAAGAGCGAGTAGCGTCCCGAGTGGCGTCCCGTCGGCGTGCACGCACTCTCGCCCCTTTCCTTGAAGCAGTGTCGAAACATGTCCTCGACCTTGTCGTCCTCGCGCAGCTAGAGGATTGACGGCGTTTGGCTGCGAATACGTCTGGAGATAAGAGGAAAGAAAAACCTCCTACCCCCACCTGGCCCTTTGCAGAGTAGCGCGCACGTGCGGTAGTTCATTCCGCACGTGTAGGAGAATCCCTGACGCCTCTTCCGTTGAGAGCAATAGGCTTGTTTTGAAAGTCGTGCAAGTATTCCCAGCGATGTTCAAGTTTATTCATCACTGAATGAAATGCTGACCAATATCTATGCAGTCAAATCAAATGCTACGGATATGTATAACATTAAATCTGACATTGAAAAGAAAGTCTAACAAAAAATAGTCGACGCTGAAATTTCCCACCAAGAAACAGTTTCCAAAAAATCTCCGCTATGTAAAATGAAATTTCAAATAATTTGTATAGTTCCCAAATCGGTGGTAAAGCTTTCAAAGCCATAAAATTCGTCAAATGTACACATAAAATTATTACAAGAACGTATATACTAGTATTAACCAATTACAAATTTTAGGAGCTATGTGCTACGACTGCGTTATTGCATTAACTGCAACAATTTGACAGCAGAGTACTGTATCCACGTTAGCCTTTTTTTCATTTATATTTTTCAAGCGAGTTAAATCTTGCATTTCGTATCTAACGCAAATAAAATCACTTTTAAAAAAATACTAGGTACATTTACACTTAGGATACTGCTCGAAGGGGGTACAGTCATTACGTTAATTCATATTTTCTTCTGATGTGACAATGGTTTATGAGCTGTACAAAAATATAATTTAGCCAGTATTATAGTACTTGCGTTGTAGGATGATATATGCCTAGACGCGAAGTGGTTGAGCCTACTCTAATACTGTACAAAAATGAACATATGTACAACATGTACAAATGTGTACATAAGACGCTAAATATTTAGTTTGAAATACTTCACCATATTTCTCCACTACAGTCATCTTGCATAGGTAGCATATTTGGTTGGGGCACCACTTTCCAGTCAGTTCCTGTATTCTAATCCCGATTAAAGCGTGGATGCACATTTATTGAGTATTTTAGGTTATTTGAAGGTGTAAACCAATTTCCCTTCCCCTTTCTTTTCACCAGACGTAAATCTGGGTTTACTGGCAGCAATCGAATAATTGTTCCTGCCAAATATTGAGCCTATATTCGCGGAATTTGTCTGTAGTGCTGTTTAGAATTGCCAGTCATACTAAAAAATTAATGCTTATAATTCTATACAACAAGACATGAAATCAGAATATTGCAAATAAATGCCAGTGAATTTGTTTCTCTTCCACATACAACTGACAGTTGAGGCAGTTCTATGGAATATTGCCAGTTATGATTATTTGTTTATGGCGCTACATGATATTAAAACATCAATTTGTCGTAGCAACTGGTTTCGAAACAGATTCTTCAGTGTAACGAAATGCTACAATTTGCATGGAAGCTGTTAGGAAATGCATGGAAATATGGTAGTAATGAGAGCAAAAATGTTGCACTGCGCATGTCTGTTTATGCAGTCAGCCATTTGTCATCTGTTGGTAGATTCTGGTCCTCAGTTATCATAAAATGTGTTGGTGCCATTCTGCCAACGTGACTGACAAGTTTCCTTTCACTGCGGGTGGCAACTGCTGGTAGTTACAGAATTCAACACTATTCGCCAATAGCAGCACATCCTTGCCCAAATATAAAAATAATATTCTTACTCCTGCCATTCGAAAACAACCCGTCCTATCTACACGGAACCATATTAAAATTGTTACTCTTAACAAGGGTTGTTCAAAATGTCATTCTTCCAAGTCTTCTACTTTTTTTTTTGTGTTTTGTTACCATATATATATAAACACTCTACTAACGATAATTTTATAAGTTTCTTTATGGATGATTCCTGTTGAAATTGTGATTAACCCCATGTAAAGAGTTACCCTTTTCTCAAAAACTAATTTTGTTTGGAAAATTTGAATAGAATAAGAAAAACCGTTGGAAGTTCCCTACAAATTAGCTGAACTAAAACAATTTTTATATTTATTTTTAAAAAATTGTTGCGAAACAAAGTTATTTAAAAAAAAGTAATTGCGCTAACTACACTTAATATTTCTTCTTTCGCGGGGAATTTGAATAATGAAAATAGCTTAGTAAGATTTGGTACTAAATTAATTCTAATATCGGGTGGTGTTTTCGTGTATTGTTGGTTGCGGAGTGACAAGGATTCCAGCTGCCATTCCACCCTAGTCCTCTCTACGGAACTCAAAACCGAGACGATTAGAGTAATTTTCCAGCTGGCCACTTGTGCATAGATAACGTATTTACACGGAAGCACTTACTTGTTGATAAACGTACAGTTCGTGGACTACCCACTCATCTCACATTTGTAAATCTACAGAAAGCTTTCGACAGCGTCCCTAAGTTGTCGGGATGCTATGCAAGAAAAAGGTATATGTAGAATGCCATGAAGCAGTTGTATAACATTTAGGGCCTTAGCTAAGTATGTACCATGGTACCCACACTATTTCGATTTAATCTAAATAAAGCACGCGGGTTAAAAAAATTGGGAACATCGGTATACAAATAGTATCCACCTATATGATGCGTAAACTATAGGAGAAATATGAAAAATGGGGCCTAGGTATTAACGTTCATAAAACTGAGCATCTAACTGCTGGTGTAATCAGAAACGACCTGGCAATAGTTAATGATTATATTAAGGTCTGTAATAAATTAAAATATTTCGGGGTCGCTTTTCACAAACAATTTTAACTTTACCATTGTATATATATATATATATATATATATATATAATATATATATATATATNACAGTGTATACAAAAGTGGCGGAAGGAAACAAATTTGTTTTAAAAGAAGGTAACTAAGGCCTCGAAATTCCTCAGCACTTTCTGCGAACAGCTTAGACGTTTATATGTAAATATTACGAACAGACCTTAGAGCGCAAGATTTTTCCAGTTACTGAATGTACAAACATATTTATACGTCACTTTGTATGTCATTATTCTTACTAATGCATTGGAGAAGAAATTGGTTGACATCAAGCAGTTTGAATTATTTTTATTATATATTTTTTGGTAAAATCACTTAAAACTTATTATCTATCTCAACAAATATTGTATAACAATGAAAATTACAGATAATAAAAATATCTGTAATAAAATAACATTCTAGTTTTAACTCACTCGACTTAAAAAAAAAAGTTATTTTATTAATATTGTTAAGTTTATTCAAAATTTGTGTTTGATTTATTAAATATAAAGAATAACATAGAAAATATTTTTTAAATTCAAATTAAAAATGTAGGAATATATATAAATATATATAAAACTAGCCAAGCATTTAATTTATTCATTAAATTTTTCCATTTAATAATATAAAAAATTATACAACATCGGGTTTAAAAATTATTTTTTATTTTCTTAGTTTTAAACATAGAGATATGATATTTAAAATAATGTATATTGATAATCTTAAAGCAACATAAACAATATTTTCAGCAAATTCTTTATTCATTTAATAATATAAAAATGTACACATTGCTGTAATATTTTCTTTCAATTGATCATAAATAAGATTTCTTAGACTAAAATCACATTACATATTGCATTCACGGGTACATTTTTATTAAATTCAACACCAATACCTATATTTTTTTTAACTTTAACCGTAGTTGTTTTTCTATAAGTACAGGCAATTAATTATAGTGGTCTTCTAGCAAAATAAGGATAATAATTATATTCGCCGTCAGGATTAAAAGTTGGTTTATAACAAAGTTCATTGTTTCTATAATTTGTAGTCGTTTCTGTTTCATTATTTCTATAAACGTGATATGCTAGATACATTGTATGAAATAATCCAGCATCAAAATATAGATTGCAAGTTTCTTTAGGTAAAATTTAATTTCTTCCATTATAACAGAAATATTTCTCACATCACAATGATCAAACCTAGAAGCAAGGATATGCAGTTCAGCGTGATCTTTTATATTAGTTTGAAATTCAAAAATTACATAATAGGGTATACCGAATTGTAAATTATTAATTTTATATTTTTTATCATAAAATAAATTCTCTTGTGTCTTGAGGAACAGCTATTTTAAAAAACTACCAATAATCAAAGGTAGTATGTGTTATTAGAATGTTCTAAATTTTTCTTTTAAAACATTTGCTTTATTTTCTTCGTGTTCTACAATTTGCCACATAGTTTCTAATATTTAATCTTTGAATAACAATTTTTTCTGGATATGCATAATCTTTAGTAACAGTTCCATTAGTTGTTTTGTTTGATATAGAAATAAACAATTATTATAAGATGAATTTCTATAGAAACTTATATTATAGCCAACTTTAGAGGATATTTTACTATTGTATATAAGAAAACCAGGCAAACATCGCAATGGATAAATAATTTTATTTGTTTTTTTTTAGAAGGAATAGATTTTACTAGATATTTCATATGAACACCACTCATTTCTAAATAACATTTTTCTGATGGTGAATATAATAGTATTAGTGATACCAGGATTATCAACTGCTTCAATTAATTGACTATATTTTGATNTAGAAGGAATAGATTTTACTAGATATTTCATATGAACACCACTCATTTCTAAATAACAATTTTCTGATGGTGAATATAATAGTATTAGTGATACCAGGATTATCAACTGCTTCAATTAATTGACTATATTTTGATATTTCTATTCGAGAATATTTAAATGGAAAAAAGTAAGAACAATCATCAATATTATCTTCTTGGACATAATACTATTAACTATCGTTCTTTGATAATATAAATTGTTCATAAACATATGCATTATTTGGGAAAGAAAATCCATCACAAATGAGTAGTCCAGTTACAAACCATGCTAAGTCCAACGAACATAAGTTTCCAGAAATCAGGAAAAACTGTTACTCCTTTTCTTTAAGAGGTATTAATATACTTTAAATATAATATCATTTCGCAAATAAATTTACATATTTTTTAATGGTTGTGTGAAATCTTAGCGTTAATTCCACCATAAAAAAATGTTAATGTCTTGCACATAATTAAGTTTGCTTCATGAACATGGACATGTAGTGTTTTGGAACAGTAACTATGGTACCTAGTCGTGAATGTTTCCTGCGAAGCAGGCAAACTAGGAATTATTGTTGTTTTAGAAAACATTTGAAAAAGTTTTAGATTGATTGTAGTGGAAACATATGTACCTGAACACCTTTAACAAAACATACAATCTCAAATCAGTACCGGAAAAAAGAACATCTTTTTTTTTAGAATGCACACTAGTTCATTATAAAATCAATGTACAGCAGCCCAAATGCTTAACTGTCATCTAAGAACATAAGGTTACACATGCGCATTTGTCTCAAACAATTAGGTTCTCTTCATCACCAGAAACTTCACCACTCTCAGAATACTCTTCTTCTTCCTTGTCTCCAGCTTCTCTTTGTTCTTGTTGTCGCTGCTGGGTAGTCAGATGTGCGTAGAATTTTAGGTCTTCTCGTTTCTCCCGTGCTTGTCCAAAGTGTGATGTAAGGAGTTTGGAAATTACCTGTGCCTTTTACACTTTGAGGCAACCCCCCTTTTCCAGTGGAGGGGATTGAAAATTGTGCCAGGACTTGCCCCCGGCAGATTGTTCTTTTGACACCATTGTCCACATCGTAGGCTATTTCCCCTTGCAGTGTTGTTCCAGTAGATCACCGTTTCTCAGTCATCTCTCGCTTACATGGCTGAATCTTGAAGTGCCAAGTGTCAGGCTCTTTTGCAGTTTGAGAACCTGCAGTTTTCGAGTCGTGAACAGGAATATGATCAGCTCCGAGTCTGAAAACTGTGGCAGCTTCCTTGAAGACATCCTCATAAAAATCTGGTGTCGAAATCTGGGATGTACAGTTCACCTTTCGTTCTATCCTTCCCAAAACACGATCTGGAGGGATCAAACTGAGTCCGCCTGCAGGGAATGTTAGGATTACCTTCTTGACATTTGGAGCATCATCTTCGGTGAGCCAGCTTGAGACCATGCCAGCCATTGTCTTATTATTGTTTTGGCCCCCGCATCCGTCTGTGACAAGCCTAACAGTGTGGATACCATCCAAATCAGTAGCGCACAGTCTGTTGTAAACTGCTGACGTAATATGACACGAACCTTACCGGTATTCATTCTCAAGCCACATGTAGATAAATGTGTTTTCTGTGTTCTGTGGATCACTGGATAGCCCCTCACATATCGTGAAGTTGTAAAGATATAATAGACAATGATAATAAGCTTATAGGTCAGAAAATGTTGGCAAAATTGATTTTTTTGGCAGTTATAACTCAGAATTTTGACTCCTTCCTCAGCTACCTTTCGTGTTGTATAAATGCGCCTGGCTTCATTGAATGATGGTTTAGTTTTGTTTTTAGAGCATTTTTTCTTGCGGATACATAGAAACCTTGATCTGTTCCTTTAGCAGCATGCAATTTGAGCAAGCATCTACAGCTCTGCCAAATCCAATGCTGTATTCTGTGTTAAATACTGACTGAAAATAGTCATACCACAGACACTTTCTCAGAATTATCCTTGTTGAGCATATCGCACAGTTTAGCTGTTAGATCACTCGGTAAATACTTCCGATTAATGTTTTTGCTTCTACAGTAATGGCTTTCAATCGGCTGCAGGAACTCTATAAACTCCTTCACTACTTTTAGTTTCTCTGTATAATGGTGAGATCTGTGGTCACTCCCCCTGGTCTCTTTAGGCAGCAAAACTATGTGCAAAAACTTATAACACATATTTTGCATGCGATCTTTGCCTGTATCCAATGTCTCAATCAATACATCTTTGCACACCTGCACTCTCGCCACCATTCCTTCTTTAAGTCTAGGTATGAAAACAGTTGTTGTTGCCTCTTTCCCATTGTTTACACGACTGCATGGACGCTTGCGGTTTGGAGTCACAACCGTTGCGTGACTAAGGTTGTGATTGTTCTGCTTCGCCAGGTCTGAATCAGCGTAAAACATCTGGTGCATGCAGCGGATATCCTGCAAACTCAGGGAACTGCATTTTAATAGGTATTTCTTGCTAGAATATCAGCAACATAAAAATGAAACCGTGTGCTGTAAATTGCCATTTAAAAAAATTAAATACAATCTCAAAACAGATACAGGCTTGAAATACAATAAAACTGCTACTGACCTCATTCGTTTCTCCTTAGCGTTTTTCACTTTAAAGTATTTGCTGTCCTTTCTCGCGCCTTTGATGGAGAGACGGGCTTATGCTCTGTGAATTTTGCATTAATCTTCCTAAATATTGTTCCATAACTCAAATATGCACAATCATTATCAATCAAACTAACAAAACAAATTGTTACAGTGCGATATTTCCTTACCTTTGACGACTACGACCACAAGCTCTTGTAGTTTGTTAGAAGTGGTACTCGAGTAAACCACTGCTACCAACAGTCAAAACACACTTACTTCAGAGTATTGGAAATACAAATATAATAGTGACGGAGTTTGTAACAGCACACATCTGACGGTACACAATATGCATTGGACGGAACGTATTTGGTTATACTGCGGAGAAAACTAGTCTTGTTTGTCCTAGTCCTTTGGACTAAAGGACTTCTGGAAAAGTCCCCAAACTTCAAACATATTTTTATAAGGTAAATACTGGGTTTTGTGACGATATGAGATGGTTTGTTTATGAAGTATAATGTCCTTAACATGATGGCTGCTTCACCTCGATTTTTAAATTATATGGACATGGCGTGTTTTGTAACTGGACGACTGAAATATTAATATTTAACTAGATTCTGTTATTATAAATATTTACGTTCTTCTTAGTTTGATATGTTGGAGGAAATATTTGTCTCTCAAAAGTTTAGATAGTTTTAAACTCATTATGATAGTAAAAATTTGTATAAAAACATTAAAGATCAAGAAAATTAATTTGCAGAATTAAATTATTCATAGAATAATTTACAAATTATAAAAAGCACACGAGGCCGAGTATGAAATAAATAAAAACAAATGATCACCTTTAATCAATGAGTTACAAAATATTGGCAAAAAAGGTTCATAAATAGCTAAATAAAATAACAATTTAATAACAACATTAGTCCCAGATGCTGTTAATAATTTAAACTATTCCACAACACCACATTAAACTAAATTTTAAATATAAATATTTCCTAATTAAAGTTACTAGATTCAGAAAAAGAGAATATTTAAATAAAATATTAAACAATTTCTAATAACAAATAGTAATTCAACCTTTAAATTGTTATGCAACCATTAATATTGGTGAAAAAATATAATATCATTTAATTAATAGATATGATGATATATTTCGAATAATAGGTTATGTATATAAATGGTAATACGTTGAATTTTATGAAGATGATATGAGCATATAAAATAATAAATATAAAGCAACAGAAATACTTACACGAAGAGAAATAGATCAAAAATATTTTGATGGGAATTATAATTTTGATAATGATGAATAATAATGCATAAATTTAAAAAAAATACTAATGTTGCTAGACAAAACACAGATCCAAGTGATAAACAATATAAATTTCCCAAATAAACATTTAGTATTAAATAAAATATTATTATTTCAAGTATTTGGCAACAATCTAAAAAAATCTAGATCACTTTCAAATTCTACGAAAATCCGGCGAATTAATAAAACAATATGATAGTTTACAAAAGAATATGTGTGGATGACTGATGTATAAAAATAAATTGTAAGTTTATTACTTATTCACGGCAAAGAAAATTCTGTAAATAGAAATTATCATAGTGAAAAGTCAGTATTATGAATATGTTAAATATTAAATTTTCTGATTTTGTTGTTAGAATTCCAAAGGAATACCATATATTATTAAACTTTCAAATGTTATTCCTTATTCTTTTTCGAATTCTGAACATCATGGAAAAGGAATAATAAACTGGGCTTTAAATAATGTAAATTTACTAGAACTGCATTTGCCTGGTTATAACTATTGTGGTCGTTTTAAAACTAGATGAAATATTAGAAAGAGGCGGTAAGGGAATGACGAAGTTTGTAAAGGCCACAATATTCTTTACAGATATCATAAATATTTATAATCTAGACATGAAGCTGATAAAATTTTACAAGCTATAGAATTAATGTTAAATAAAGATACACAAATTTGTGAAAAAAAATTCATTCAGCTTTTGTTTCTAGAAGTATCTTTACTAAAATAAAATTAGGTTGGATAATTAAAATGGAGAAAAAAATAAAATATCTACATATTTTTATATTTTTTAAGTGAAGATAAAAAAATATAACTTTAAATATGTCACTCAAACAACCTAGAGTTTTAGATAGAGATAAATATTTAACTAAAGATCAAATTGGGAAGAAGAATATAAAAATTAAAGAGAGTGGGTGATTTTTATTAACATTATCATTACCAATAGCAAAAAAATATTGAAAAATAAAGTTGGAAGTGGATTATTTCATAAAGGTGGATTTCTACCAATTTTATTGGCAGATGGAGGTTTAACTGCAGGTGCCGCCTCGATTTATAATTCGACTACACAAAATAGAAAAATAAATAATATTAGAAGAATTAAATATACATAATTTAGCAATGGAAAAAATAGCTGGAGAAGGTATTGTAGTAAATAAAAAGGAAGATCATAAACTTTTTAAATAATTCCATTATCGAATATAGATATTAAAAATTATGAAAAAATTAAAGATGAAATATTTTTAATATGTTTATATGATCGATGAATTACCAAATAAAATAAATAACCATGAATGTGCAATAGTAAATTTATATGTATCAGATAATTCTGGAACTTATTGGGTTTCTTATTGGAAAATTAATAATACTGTATGTTACATGGATTCGTTTGGTAGAATTATTCTTAAACAATTAATTAAATATTTCAATAATAATCATACATCTAATAATTATAATAGAAATCAAAATATTTTTGTGTATAATATGTGGTCATTTGTGTTTAATATTACTAGATTTATTGCCAAAGAATACATTTTTTTTAACATAATCTCTTTGTTATTAAATTACAGATTTATTCCAGGAATCATTACATAGCTGTTCGGAAAATAGTTTAATACTAATGACAGAATTAAAAAATGTATTCAAAACATAAATTCAAATTAATATGTTACAAATAACAAATTTAATCAATTCAAGCAAGATGTTGATTGAAATCAAAGATAAATAAATATATTAAAAATAAAATATTCAATTATTTCGCTGATATGACAAAAGTATATCCTACAAAAATGTTGGATGAGCTCGTTTCTCAAATAATTAATGAAAATATTAAAAATGTTTATGAAAAATTAGTTGATGATTTAAAATGCTATGAAGATTTTAAAATAGCTATTCAATTAACCAAATTTGTTATGGCATCTCAATTTCTATATTTTAAAAATAAAGTTTCTTCTGAAAATGAGTTAATTGAATATGGTACAAATTACAATTTTAGTAATTTATGAAAGATGTCGTCTTTAAAAATTAGTTAAGTGAGTATATTGGAAATGATTAATTTAATAATTTTAAAAAAGATGTTGCTTTAAAACCTATGTTGAATGATTATATTGAAAATGAAATACTCAATGATTTTGCTAATAGACAAAGAAATATCATACAAAATGGTTAGGTATATTAGTTCCTCAAATAATAATAATTGATCCAAAAGTATATGTTAAAAATAATACATTAACATATATTTCAATAACTGAATCAAATAATTATATTAAATACAATTAATTAGATCGTTTTCGAAAACTACTTAAAATTTATAATTAAAATCAAAATAATAACTTTTATAAAAAATTTATAATTTAAATTATATTATTAGGGCTACCAGTTATCCGCGAAAATATGTATCCTCAAGGCAGACTTCAACTTATTACTAGCAAGCTTGCAAACTTCCTTTGGCTATTGGCTGCATGTCAGTGTGAGAAGAGCTTTTATACTCGACTGGGCGAATTAGAAAAAAGTTATCCTGACAGTTAACACCTATGTTTGGCTGGCAGACACTTAAGACGAATGAAAGTAAAAATCACCCAACCATGACATTGGTTCTTAATTACCGTGTTTTGGAGTACAACTAGTCGTGGAATCTTTTCGCGAAAAACAGGTAGCCCTAGGTATTATTATAGCTGATGCTATTAAAGAAAGTTTAATTAATTATGTAAAAATTAAAAAATTGAATTATTAAAAGAAATATGTTACTTCGGAAACTGTGTTGAATGGTCACATAACCAAAAATAATTTGAGTAATTGCGATATGAGTATGAATAATTATATAGCATATTAATCAATTATAAATTAAATGAATATGTTCAAAACTATTTTAATTATTTAAAAAAAGATACTGCTTTAAAAACTGTATTGACCCGTTCAGTCCATGTGTCCATGATCAAGGTCAGGTTGCACATGAAGGATATTTACGGTCGGCACTGTACGCAAAAGGAATCAACAGCCGGTGTTTTCAGCATCTTCTCTCCGAGTAACCTGATTTGTTGAAGTTTCTGCAGCTCTCATTTGTGGACGGTTAATAATGATAACACCGACCACACAACACGTTGTTCACTGGTTGCGAGAAGCGCACTCATATCACGTACAGCACCCATCAATAAATTAATAGGTTGCAGCACTTGAGCTCGGAAATTAATTCGGGACTGAATGGGTTAAGTAATTATATTATTATTAAAATTTTAATCAATTTGAATAATATGTTGCTTTGGAATCTAGGTTAAGTACTTAAATTAAAAATAATCAATTTGATAATAAAAATGAAAAAGGTAAAAATTAGCTTGAAGAAATAATAGATTTAATACAAAGACATACAAACATTTTCTACAGACACTTTAAATACTCAAATAATCGCACTAACAAATCTATTGCGTGATATTGAAAATCAATTCATATCAATTAAAACAATTATAATACAAAACGAAAAAATTTAATTTTACATATAAATGGATATTATTGGCAATTAATTATTTTACAAATTTATATTAACAAAACATATGGCAATGAAAAGAAGAGATTAACAAACATTTCTAGTCCAATTGTTCCTAATGAAGCTGTAAATTAAGATTATTCTTAACGAAATCGAATACAAACAATACATTAAAATGGAAAATTAACTACTGGAAAAAGTAATCAATATTTTAAATTATGTAATGTATTATACTATTTCTCTTTTACATTTGATTGTTCAAATTTAGAATTAGTGCAGATATTCATGATTCATCGATTTTAAGAATAGTAAGAAGAGGCTACGATATAAATTTTTCAAAACTATTTGTTACAAAAAACAGTGATCAAATAACGTTCAAAATAGTTGGTGGAATTCAAATCGCTATAGTTATGAAAAAATATTTGTATGCTTATACATTTTAAAAATACATAAACAAAGTATTGCATATAAGTGGAAAAAGCGTCAGCTAAAGCAGACTCAGCTGAACAAACTTGGTGTTTAAAATTTAAGATAGTAACTATAAATAATAATACAATAAATTAAAAATACAACCAATGGAAAAAATTACAAAAATGTAAACATTATATATGTGGATCTAAAAAATCATAATCTATAAAAGCTGAAAAATGTTTGTCCATTTGCAAAGATATAAATAAGGAATTATATAAACCAGTTAAAAAAATTTCCCCAGAAGAAAAGTTATTTAATTTGAAATTGATGTTTTATGGCAAGCTGATTTAGTTAAAATGAATACTAGAAATTTAAAAATTATTTTAAAAATTAATAATGAATACAAATATATAGTAAATATTATCGATTTGTTCCTAAATATGGTTTTGTTATTCTAGTTGGAGATAATCTAGTAAAAATGATATTCAAGATTTTCAATCAATTTTCCAAAATATATATGCTTAAAATTTACAAACAAAAAACTGTAAACAATCTTATAATACAAACTGTAATAAATTAGTGAATAAAAAAATTTAATATTAATAATTATTCAAATTTTTTAGATCATAAAACTTGTGTTGTTAAAAGATTTATTATAATGTTAAATAATTTAATGTGGAAAAAATTTACTTTGAATCATATCTATAATGGGTAGAAAAGTTAGATTAATTGGTAAAAAATAATATTTCCATACAAAACATAGAACAATAAAAATCATGTCTACAGAAGTTAATATAATTAATTAAATATTTAAAAAAATCTAGAGGATACAAATTTATCTGCTGAAGCTAAAAATATAATTGGTGATATAGTAAAAATTAGATAACTTAAAATATTATTCGAAAATTTTTATACAGCAAATTGGCGAACAGAATTATTTAAAAGAAATAAAGATTTAAATTATGAGGTACCAGATTAAACATTTAAAATATATAAATGGTGAAGAAATAAAATGAAAGTTTAATAAATTTGAAATTTTGAAACCTAATTAACTTGATCAATAGTTGGTTGAAAAAGTCTGAAGAAAGAAAGGCCATAAAGTTTATCTTAAATGGCTTTGATTTGATAGTTCACATAATCCTTGGATTAATAAAAAGTTTGTTTTATAAAATTTATATTTATAAATTTAGATTTTTTCTATTAAACTAATTGATATGTTTCTCTCTTTATGAAGTTCATTAATTCTACATAATAAATAATAATCATTAATATCTTTTATTTTAAATTAATATTCTCGTGCTGTGATATCTCAAATTTCCTTCATTCAGCTGTTGTTATACCTCCGTTTACTGCTGGTGCCGTGTCCGTCTTTGACCAAGCCACTCAGGACTAAGTAACTCCGACACTGAACCTTCGTGATTCGTGCACAAACTGTTAACACTGGCCAGAACATTTTTTAGCAAATCAAAGAAGCTGGACGACTCTACAGTGCTTTGGACTGTATCTTGTCTCAAAATTTTTTCGCGAAATATCACTGCCCCTACATATAAGCCATTTTCATTTAAATAAATAGTATAAGGTTGTGTGTTTAAAGTGGACTTTTGAGGTTGACATCCTATATTTTCAAACATAATTTTATAATCTTTATCAACATTTTGTTTAATAACTTATTTTGTATTATTATAATCAATTCGCAATATCTTTTGCCTTAAACCAAGGATTTTTATAATTTAAAATACATTAATATTTCTAATTATTGTTTACTAGAAAATTGTTTTTATACCCAGAAGCACCTCCATTTATAGAAATAAAAATTATTAATAAATTTAAAACGAATTTGTCTACTAATAATTTTTAAATAATTCACTACTTATATTTACATAAAATTTAGAAAAAATATTACTAATAAAATATGCCAAACATAAATTTTTTTTATAAAAATATTATGCAATAAATATAAATTTATATTATTTGAAAAATGTTATCTTTATATTATAGTGTCAATTTGAATAAATTTTTAACAGTTAAATACGATGGTTGGATACACTTAAGAACCATTAAAAAACATTAAATTTTATATTATATATTTACTTTCTTTATTTATTTTTTTATTCATATTTATAGTATTAAAACCAAAATATTTATTCCAACATTTAGAATAAATTTCTTTAAATTGGTCATACGGCATATCTCCACCCACAAAATCATTATAAATATGTTTTAAATTTGTATCATTTTGACGAAAAATATGTAAACAATTTGTATCGTCTCTTACTGGTTGTTTTGTTACCTTAGAATAAGTTTGAGCTAAATAAAAAACATCTATATTTTTTATATCTTCTTCTAGTAAAATATTCTCGAAGTATATCTTGTTTTTCTAAAATCAAATCATTGAATATAAATACATAATTTTCTTTGCACTTATCTAAAGAAATTATAGCATCGAGATTATTAAATAAATATCTTATTGTGTATTTTACTTTCTTTGATAAAATTAGAAAAATCACACATTAGTCGAACATATTTTTCTTGATTTGAACTCTATGAACACACATAAAATATATTAAAATTTAACAAACCACTTTTGTATATGAAATTGATCATCAAATTAATTTTACCACAAATAATATAGCCAACAATTACAGCTGTAATATTATCTGGTAATAGATAACCATTTATTTTATTTTTTGATTTTACTTCATTAACTAAAACAATCCATTTCAATACTTTTCTTCACTTACTAAATACATTTTTATAATACAAATGAATAAAGTTTTGAAATTAACAAGTAATAATTATATATTAAATTATATTCTACATTATGAACATTATTGGTTTTGGTTAGATTTAATACAATATATTAAACACAAAATAAATAGAAACATTATTATCAGATTAGTTGACATAAATGAAAATCTTATTACTTCGAAATATCACATTGATATAGATTCTTTACAAAAACGAAAATTTATGTGAACCATTAACAGAGATAGTAAACTTTTAGAAGCAAATAATATAACAAATAGAATTAATGTTAATAGTTAATATTATATAAAATTAGACAATCAATTATCAAACATATTAAATTTGAAATAAATNATTCTTTACAAAAACGAAAATTTATGTGAACCATTAACAGAGATAGTAAACTTTTAGCAGCAAATAATATAACAAATAGAATTAATGTTAATAGTTAATATTATATAAAATTATACAATCAATTATCAAACATATTAAATTTGAAATAAATAAGAATCTTAAAAATTAATTTGAATACAAATTTATGATTTAAATTCTTTCAAAACACAAAATGTTCATCATAATTTAGCTTCTGAAATGTTTATAACATATGATGAATTATATCATGTAAAAACCTATATCATAGCTTCTTTTGAACCAAAATAAAAGTTTGTATTTAGGAATTTAATTTTTTGTGAGCCAGTTAATCTTTTATTTTATAAAATAAATAATTATTAATGGCTAAATTATTTTGTTTTAGAAATAAGAGATGAAAATAATAATTTAATTGATTGTGATGGTGCTGACAGAAATAATTTTTTTAATGAAGTATATTTAAATTATTATGTTCTAAATTTTTTTATTAAAATTTAATTTCTTACGAATGGATTAAATTATAGACCTTTTAAATGAATAGGACATTAAATATAAAACTGTAAAATATGAGACTGATTCAATACTGGTTAACTAATAAATTATGCTTTTGGATGTAAGGTACCCAAATTTGGTACTATATTAATTCTTGAAAATGTTAAATATATTTGGGTTTTACATATAGAGATAACAGAGATTTAGAATTTAAATTTGGAATCAGCATTTAAACTGTTATATATTTTTTTAATTAAAATTTTCTTTCTTACAAATGGATCAAATTATAGAGCTTTTAAATAAATAAGACATTAAATATAAAATTGTAAAATCTGAAACTGATATTTGATCAAAATATGATAGGCTTAATTAAAAAACATATTTGTATAATTAATTAAACTGTATTAATATCCAAGAAATTTTCTGGAGTTATAGAAGATGCTTGTGATTTTTTAGATTGTTGTGAAGAACTAAATAAAAATTATGTTCCAGGTTTTCATTTAGCCAGATATTGTGAAAATTATACTTGGCAGATCATTTTTGTTAAATAATATTTTAAAATAATGTATTTAATTTATTTATATATTTTTACATGTTCAATTATACAGCTTTATTTATAAAAAAAGTATTAATTAATATTTCCTCAAGCCTTTGTATAGGATATATGTATATTGATATTTATCATAGATATCATATATAGCTTCAAATTATTCTGTAAAATTATCTGATAAATGTAATTGGTATATAACAATATCTACTCAATCAATTTTTGTATTTATCTTATAAATCCTTCAGGAAATCTTATTCAAGGTGAAAATATTTTAAAATTGATTTTATCTTAAAATTCTTTTATTATTGAAGTAGTTAAATATTTTAAAAGTAATCAATCATAAAAACTTATTACAAATTTAAATTAATTTATAAACACTTAAATTTTTTTTGTCAAACTGTGATATATGGTACCAATAAGTATTAGTTTTTTCCAATCACAAATATTCTAGAATAGCATATTTTTTATTGTCATTAGTTAAAAGTAAGTTATGTAGATCTTTATAACATAAATGTTTAATTATGTTTTCATGTAAAAAATAATTACTAAATTGTGCTTAAAAATTATTTTTTTTATTAATTAAAAAAATTAATTTAAATTGAAAATATATATTAAATAATACTTAATGTTGTATATTTTATTTATAATTAAAGCCATAAGGTACTATGGTAATTTTGTTTTCTAAAGTTATAATTCTTTTATATATTCATAAATATTTTATTTTATTTCTTTTTTTTTATTTGTTTGAACTGTATAGACTTTTGGTTTATAAGATATTGTTAAATTCATTTGACAATTCTAACATAAATTGGTTTATTAAATAATAATTTAGTTTTAGTCATATAGACGGATACTAAGGTTTCTTTAAATATGTTTGTGTATTTATAGTTAGGTTTCGATATCAATTTTATATATTTAGTCAAATTACTACTAGTTTTATATCTTCTCTCTTTTTGTTTAATTCTTCATAGTTTTACCATAAACTGAAAAAAATCATTAATTTATAATACTCTCTTTGAAAATCATTTGCTATTTTTGTTATCATTTGTGTGTTAAGATCAATATATTTTTTAAAGCCAAATTTATTAAATTTTGAAATGTTTTACATATTTTTAAATATTAAACCATCTTCCAAAAATAATTTTAAAATTCCATATTTAGAAAAAAAAATTTCTTTATCTACTAAAGATGTCCTTTTTCTTAGTTCTGAAGCTAACAGAAAATATTTATGATTGTTATGTAATTTTTTTACGACACTCTTAATCAAATTCTAAAATATGTACATGATCTGATTCATCTTTCATATTCAATATATATTTCGTCCAAAACTGTAAATTAAATGATGAATAACTAGTTCATTCAAAACCGACTTATGGTAAATATTGTGATATTGTGATTTAATTTGCTATGTGTTATTTATTAATACTGAAATTATTATGATTTTTTTGTAAATTTGGGTTTGTTTTCTTTTTGTATTTATCTTGGTTGTCAGGTAAACACGTTCGAAGTAATTTACAATACAGAACAAGAAATAGCAATACGTGTTTATGGTCCCGTATCGGAAGTAATGGAAACCTTGTTCTGAAGTCAGTAATGATCGAATAAATCTCTCAGATACTGGCGCACCTTCGTTAACCGTACACAAACTGAAATATGCGTGCAAACCTGGTATAACTGTAAGTAGTGTGGCAGATAAAGGCATACAGGTTATGGAAATACGTATTAACTGGCTTCCATTTCAAGTCGATGTGCTACCGTGAATGCGTGTTTACTGGAACTAACAAATTTGTCACTAACAAATTCGCTAATTATTTCCCTTAATGGCATATTTTTAAAGCAAGTTTGTCAGGAATTTTGGTTTTTAAAATTCCTTCTCTTACGTAGATACCTAGACAACATCGAAAAAGTTTGTCATCAATTACGTCAATCATTTGGAAGTAGTGGATAGGCGTTTGTCTTACGGGTAGGGACAGCTGGTAATGTGTTTATATATGTCCCATTTTGATTGGATTTTGTGTATTATAAATGTATTTAAGGACAGAGAGAAATAGACAAAATTGATTTATTTAAAATAAAAATGGCAGATAGTATGTTGAAGTTATTCTTCCGTTGTCTCGCACTCATAATTGTTGCAATATACATGATGTTACACATTGCAAATTCTGATTTTTCACTGAAGTCTCTGTCTACAGCCACTATTTCAACAATTTGGTGACGTTAGGTCTTGCTGTATAGCAACCCTCATTTTGAAGGTACCATTAAGAATCCAATTATTGATCAAAAAAGTTTCGCTTTCTAGTATTTATCCTGGTATTTATAGTCTCGTAATAAAGTTATAAACTGAAAGGAAAACAATCTTAATCAAACAAAGTTCTGTGTGCGTACAATTGCCAAATTATGTATATACAAGTTAATTTTCAGAAAATAAAATGATTTTGTCAAAAGTGATAGTATTTGGTTATTCAGCAAAACATATAATTTTCTCAGGTCATGTGTTCGATTCCTACCTCGGACTTCATTGAGCGTGATTATTTCCGAGCGTATTTGACATTCATGTATTAGGAAGATTCCAGTGCAGCTCTTTATTTGTGATTTACATAATTCACAAACAATGACATTTAGTCCCTGATTGTCACTCTGAAAAATGTAAATAATATAATTATTCCTTGGCCGTGTTCTAGTAATTATAACTTAAAGAGAAACTATGCGCATGCATTGTGCACGTTCTTAGCTAACTACACAAGCTATGTTTCTAATCAGGTAGTATATTGCCTCACGATACAGTCTCCTCCGTCTTCCAACATTTCTACACACTAAGTTCGTGAAAATAAAATTTAAAATGGAGCTACGCTTAGGAAACACATTTTCATACCTGCAATCTAATGATAGATCTTCGTTTCCATATCATGACTTTCAAATATGTACGACTAGACGCCTCTAACGTACCACCACTTAAATTATCCATCGAAAATATATAAAATGTTTTGGCACGGGTCTTCTTAACGAAATTGTTTTCACGTGGATCACATCTTATAAGTATAATTTGGCATGGCCTACACAAATGTGTAGGAAATAAAAATTATTGTGGATTTCCCAAAAATCAATTGTAATGGTATACTAAGGGATACCGGTTTGAGATAGTGAGAAGTTCTGTAGTAAATATCAGAAGGTTGCACAAAATTACCCTCAAACATTCGCAAAATAGAGCCCAGTGATTAAAAATAAGATGTTCCTGTTATTATATATATATATATATATATATATATATATGTGTGTGTGTGTGTGTTTGTGTGTGTGTGTGTGAAACACGAAAAAACTAAATTAATGAGAATATATTTTCGACTATAAATTATACTTAATTAGGCAAACATTAGCAACACGTGGGCCTAGATATGCACCGTATACAAGTAACTATTGCCCATTTTTGAGTATCTTTTGCTCATGTGCCTTTTTTTTACGGAAGTGACAGAAATATCAATACATAGGATAGATGGAGGATATTTTTTAAGTTGTTACTCTGCTCACACACTGCATGGATATCAGTGGATATTCAGTTATTATAAATATTCATCAGTCATCATGAGTTCAATGGACACATGTTGGTATTTACTGTCTACATTTGGGATGTCCAAGCCACATCCTCTTTGTGTATCTGCAATACCTCTGGATATTTCATGGACATGAGGAAATTTTTTAACAAACACGGGATATCCTCAGGATATTTTGAATTTTTACTCTTAAATATGTGATTTTTACTAACGATATATTCTGGTTATGTTAAGTAATATAACCCGAGCATATCTAGGAATTGGCATATAATTTGATTTTTCTACATGATATCCCATCTTAGAATATCCATGAACTTATTCGGTATTTCTCTCTGATATCTTGTTCTACGTAGGTGTTGATGAACTGGAATGTCTTGGATTCCGACGGTTACCTTGTCTACTCCACGGTAGGGCTATGCGATATCCACTTTTCAATATCGTTTATAAACATGTTGACCATATATCTAACGGTGCAACATATGAGAATCGATGGTAATATATATCGCACATAATTCTTATCGCAAATATCGGCATCGCAAACATATGTCGTATTGATATCGCAAATATCGCATACCGCCAACATCGCATATCGCCAACATCGCATATTGGCAACATCGCATGTCGCCAACATCGTATACTGCCAGCATCGCATATTGCCAACATCGCATATTGCAAAATCGCATATTGCAAAATCGCATACCACCAAACTCGTATATCAAATCAATCTTGCATATCACCAACATTGCAACATATCGTCGACATTGCATATCGCCAACATCGCATATCTCTAATATCGCGATATTCGAAATATTCCTCTACTGTTGGAAATATTGTCTCGCGATCGATATATTGCCACATCACACAGCCCTACTCCACAGTCCTGATGCACTTTGTCCGGGTCATGCAACATAAAGCGCCACTTGCATCATGATGCCAGGTCCACAAGTGTACACCCCTGCAGCCATGCACACGGCCAGGTGTTGGCCGAAGACAACTTTCACTTTCGCGCTGGACCGCTGTTCTCTCAGCCTGTCTCAGACGCTATTTCAGAGAATAAAGAAAACCGGTTATACTGGAGGAGGTCATAAAACTGACGTTTTAAAACTGACATAAGCACGTGTAACCTCCTGCGGTTTGTTAGTACACGGTGTCTTTGGCAGGTTAAACAATTGTAAATTTCAAGAAAGAGACGCCGCGTAAAATACGAACGAGTATTTATTAGGTAAGTGGAATGTGAATCTACATAACGCCGTGTGTTTAACTCCAGTTTCTGTGTTTATATTGTATTGGATTTTACGTCACGCGGCTAGACACGCAAAGGCTAAATACATGCGGTAAATCCTTACTACGTTGGCCTGAGAACCAGTTGTTGGCACCTAGCTGCTAATAAATACTGAATTATAACGTGGACGGGTCTTGAAAAGTCTTCAATTCATACGCCTCACCACGTTAACATCCTCTCCGAATGTCCATCATTTAAAATTTTTTGCTTTTCAAATATGGTTCAGACAACAAAATCTTCGTTGTGTTTATAACTTTTACCTTCAAATTGAACACGAGAGTTTTATAACATTAACTTTCTCCTCTGACAGCAAAAAGGAAAAATGTTGCTTGTATTTTTTCCGTGTATATGTTATCTCCCGCGACAACTGAAATAAAACGGCATAAAACCAAAGCACGAATGGCATTAATGAAAATGTATAAACCCGCCTAAGTAGAAAAGGAGTTTACTCTGAGCAAGAGTGAAGATCTACACTCTCTTAAAGAAATCATTCGCAGACTTACTAAAGGCTGTTCACGGGAAAATGAGCATGACCGACGCATTAACAAAGTTATAGGCCCTTGGCAATGTTAAATGTATGTACCGTGGAAGGGTAATACGATAAGTAGGCCATAAGCAGAGGTATTTCAAAAGTTCTCAGTTTACCGTGAAAAGCCTATACATCAGTGTATACATGTAGTGAGAAGGAACGAGTGGTAATTTTTTTTTTTTGCCATAATGTGGTGACGTCACCATGTGGTGTCTTCAGGAGACAATAAAATGCGCATGCGAGTTCCGAATTTTCTATAATTTCTACGCCCAAAATTCCCATATCTGCAGTCTCATATGCGGCATTATTTCCATACAATGTATGGGTTAAAAACTCGCAGAAATTGTTTAGGAAGTTTCCTAGAAATATTTTGCANTGGCATTATTTCCATACAATGTATGGGTTAAAAACTCGCAGAAATTGTTTAGGAAGTTTCCTAGAAATATTTTGCAGCGTAAAAGCTGAACTGGATGCTAGAAATGCAATACAAAGAAAAAAACGCGTAAGTCAGGTACGTATAAAACTTTATATGCCCTGCGACTTCACCCGCTCGTGATTTCTATTTTTGTGTTTGCCAGATTGAAAATAATCAACTTTCTTTCTCCGCCATGGCTTCGTTCTTCTGGAAACTAAATTCGCGATCATTTTTTCTTTGCGGCATTTAGAAAATAAACAATATTTACTCGCGATTGTTCCATATCGTTTTTTCCCAGTTCTGCGCCCACCCGGAATCTGACATTTCTATTTGGATGACAGAATTAAAATATATTACTTTAAGTTCGGTACGTTTTAGTTTTAGCGAAATAAAATATTCATCTATGCGTAGTACTACAACAAACGTACAGGAATATTCCAAAAATACTATATAACAGTATAATTGCTTCAGCTCATACATTGTGTGATTCTGCACCTACACATCAGTTGTAAACTAACAGTTTAATATAATAAAAATGAAACTGCGAAATAGCAAGATAATCCGACAATGCTATTCACACAAAAATCCGTCCACACTTAAGGAAACTTCAAAGGATAATAGTAATTCCATTTCCACTACTCAGCTTCCTGTTAATTTAGCGTGGTGATGTATCTCAATATTTAAGGTTAAACTTTACCTCACAGTGGAAATTTCATCAAAATCCATTCCATAGTTTTGACGTCATACCAGAAAAGACATTCTTTCAAAAAAAAGTAAAAAACAAAACATATTTTTTAATGTTTTAAATATTTTATATGGTCGGCAGCAAATACATTTTTTAACATTTTTACTGTGTTCAAACGTATCATTTATAACTGTTTCATTATAAGCAACGCCTTTCACTACTGCTACATTTTTACATGATGTTAAATTTATTAAAGTTTCTAACTGGCTCATTTCCAATCTCGATGGGTTTATTTTAGTGATAAGTATGGTATTAATAAATAATTTATCGCATTTAAGTTTGTGTTAGGTTTCTCAATTCTGCATCGTATTNTAGTGATAAGTATGGTATTAATAAATAATTTATCGCATTTAAGTTTGTGTTAGGTTTCTCAATTCTGCATCGTATTTTGTGTAGCCATCCATATCTTCAGGTAGCACACTTCCAAGAACTGACATAAAAGAACTGAAATTAAAACATGGGAANTTGTGTAGCCATCCATATCTTCAGGTAGCACACTTCCAAGAACTGACATAAAAGAACTGAAATTAAAACATGGGAATAACCACAACAAAGTAAACTGCGGTAAATACTTGTATTTTTTTAATATCCATTTTTTGTTACGTAGTATTACACTGAGCGTCAAACCTGAAGTGGTAAGCCTTTACTAAAAACTATCATTTAACTTTTATTACATGTCTTCGTGTGCTCATTTTCTAGTTTTTAATCAAATATCAATTCAAAATACCACTGAATTTGTGAACATATCCAAACTTACTTCTCCGACACATGTAGTTTAACACTTCTTTTTTTTCTATTTTAATTCACCAGCTATTAAAAAATTACGTATTCGCTGCCGTGACATCGGAATTGAAAAGCAGACTGTTAGGATAACTTGAGGTGCATATGTGATGTGTGATGTACACGTGTTTGCAGTTTGGCTGTTTTTGGTATCTCTTTTTAAACAGTTTAGGGTGCAAGGGCAGGCATGCGCATACACACAGAAGCAACACGTATGCATAAATGTACCGATATCGCCGATGTTAAATACCGTTTTACAGTAACAAACAACACCATGAAAAAAATAGATTGAAAGGTTACGATGGCCACATATTTTTTGGCGTTGTGCAAATATGCTAATAATTACTTTCGAAAATTTATCTTACATTAGGCTGTTACACATTTACGAGGACGTGCATTAAATTTTACGCCAGAAACTGTAGTAAGATGGGTGTAGTACAAGGACGAAACAGGATGCTCAAGAAAGTGTCTTAAAAATATCTGTATTTTCCTTACGCCCACATCTTAACAAATTTACCTTGATTATGCCAATATAATGTTTAAACTGAAGAAAACTAACGTACTGGTACAGTTTAACGGCAAGGAATATGCAGTATTTTTTGTACGTGTTTGTCTAAATATTACCTACGTGAACTTGCATAGAATACTTTTTGCAGAGAACTTCCAAACACGCATAGTCAATTTGTCCACAAATGTTTGGTTTTCCACTACTTTAAGTAATGTTTTACTGAAGATACACTGTAAATGTTTTGTACATTTTACTAAGAAATTCTTTGTATTTTGAAAACTTTATAAAAATGCAAACATATACTTTGTAAACCGTCTTCTTTGTAACGTTACAATAACCGTGTTGGTCATAAATCAATAAATAATTTTGTAACGACCAGGAATTACTTCAAGTCACGAATTCAAGGTTACAAACTATTACATTCTGTGATAATTATTTCTCCTAAAACAAGGGGATGTGTTTACTAATGACTTGCTATTGAATAATAACCATTGAATTTGGAAAGTGAGGGAGGGGACCCGATGTTTTCTATGACAATTCTTTAGAGTGTAATAATTGTCTTTCTCTTTTACCTTATTTTCGAAGGAAAGATAAGCACGTGCGATCACGATGCTGTGTTTACTTCCTATGCCTATCTTTTTTGTAACTAATCGAACAGACTTCAATGTTCATATATTGGCTCACGATGACAGTAACCGGCATCCCGACGCGAATATTATGAAAAAATATATTCTAAAATTATAAAACTCCAACTGAGCAACTGTTCAGTCCACCTGCAGACCTAACGTCCTTCTGAAGTGCGGTAAGTAATTGCCTAAATCACTGAACACAGTCCTTCGCAAGATATGAAATTATACCTTTGCCCTGCAAGATGAAATGGTCGTTTGGTAAAGTGCTTAAGTTATTACTCAAAAACTGCGGGATCGGGTCACAGTACCGCCAATGTTTTTGTGAATACAATTTGAAAGATATTTTCTTCCTGTATTATTTTTATTACAGTCGTTTTCGAGATTATCATAAATTAATTTTGTTTCTACATCTCGATAATACAAGTTGAAGTGTAAGCCTTATTTTTTGTAATAACACAAATATATGTAATGCAATTTTTACAAGAAACATATTACGGGGCTGCAAAAAATTTTCATAGCTAATGGTCACCAAAATAATTTTTTTTTTTTGTAAAAGTACAAATGTTTTACCGTGTATAGTGACAGACAGACTTAAACTTGAATTCTTTTTTAATTTGGTAGTGCTAATATAACTTAATTTGTCGTAGTTAATTGATATTTATAGAGGTGCTTGGGAGTACTAACTGCATTTCCGGTAACAGTGTCAGAATAACATAGGCGTAATGTGACTGAGTGTGTTTGGTGTAATAATGTGAACATATTTCGTAAATGACATGCATGCGGACAACGTAAGAGTATTTTTTGTAGCTATTTGTCCAGTTTCAAAACTTTGCGCCTGTAATTCGATTGGTCAAAACACAGAAATTTTTCCCATCGTGTGCGGTATTATTGAATTATAGGTGCATTTCTGAAATTTAAGAACATAAATATAAGCCCTTATTACTAGCATCCCCGTAGTTAAAAAAATTACAAACATATTATTTATGTGTTTCGAATAATGTGTAAGGTGGGCTTCCTGCTCTTACAAACAAGATATAATGAAACAATAAATACTCTTATTCATCAAAATGAATGGGTTTTAATTGTGACATCCAGAGATCAAACCTCAATAAAATGCTTAATTGTAAAAATATAAATCTTGTAACTGAACAGGTATGTGAGTTATTTAAACAATTTTTTTGTTAATGTAGACCAAATCCTAAAATTGCTGGATGGCTAAGGGTGACCCATGTACGTTTATCACATGACTCATCGCCTTTATGCGCAATGCACTAAACTGGTGAGCAGTCTTTAGGTCGGCAACACGCCTCTTGAGATTTTCAGCAGTGACCGTATAATTATGTGGCGTAGTGATTAAGATAAAAGTGTGCCGCACATAACCAAACAACTTTAATTAACCTTCGCGGTTTTTTCCTACCTAAAAATTATTTTAATAAACTCTCTCCAGCCATTTACACTTTTAAAAAACACACATTAAAAACTGAAATAGAAAACCCTAACTCTTCGCCGGACGTGGAATACTTTTTTTTATTTTATTCCTAGATGGGCATATTTTGCACACGTAGAACAGTTTTTGAATAAGTCTTTCTTTCCTGAAGTTGTGCGCACCGTTTGGAAGCCATGCGGAACTCTGACAACTCTATATTTCAGCACGAAATGGGTGGGACGATACTTTACAGTTCTCCATAATTTTTTTACACCCACAAGTTTCATGGCGCCGTCATGCTTATCGTGACCAAACGTCACGCTGAATCTGCAAATGTAGGAGTGAGAGAGACAAATAATATGAAGATTGTTTTCGTGGGTGCAGCTGGGGCTATAATGCCTGTACTTACTATGGAGTTCATTTCAAATTCTTTCTATTAAAACATTCTGCCATAGCTTAAGTATTTATTGTTTACCGTTCTAATTCCAGAGCCAGCGCAAAATATTTGGCAGGATGTATTTAAACACATGCTCTTCAGTGATGTAATTGTGAACCTCAATTTACTGTACACGTGTATCGTGTAGTTGAATCACGTATTAATTGTATATGGGGTAACTTAAAATGTTTATAATAATAATTGCATGTTTAAATAAGAATAAGTAATCAAATGTTTGATTGGTGCTTAAAACACGCTAAAAATTACAAATTATTGAACTAGCAAGACTAAGGGTATAAATGTGCTTTTGATACCAGCTTTCGCATCTCGTCACCTACAANTACAAATTATTGAACTAGCAAGACTAAGGGTATAAATGTGCTTTTGATACCAGCTTTCGCATCTCGTCACCTACAACCGTAAGATATCGGGTTATATAAATCACTGTGCCAAGTTACTTCAGTTACGCGATGTATGCAACTTCTTCACGCATGGCAAGCCATAGCCCAAATTGCAATATCTTAACTGCTTACGCAAGAGATGGAAGTATGGGTATATTAGTCTGTGACTTTGAAAAATTCCAAGCATCTCTTCTGAAAGAAATTCTAATGCCTTAGTAAGCGTGTTCAGTTATCAATTATATGATCCAGTCATAATGTAGAGCAGAAACATGCAATGAAAATTTTTAACGATCACCGACGTCTTTTGAGAAACGTTGATGATTTCCAAGGCGAAATGTTGTTGTTGGTAAAAAAAAACAGATTGTGGTGCCCGATAATACGTTGATTGATTAGTGCTAAAGCTATTTAGTGCTCACTAACATATNTACAAATTATTGAACTAGCAAGACTAAGGGTATAAATGTGCTTTTGATACCAGCTTTCGCATCTCGTCACCTACAAACGTAAGATATCGGGTTATATAAATCACTGTGCCAAGTTACTTCAGATACGCGATGTATGCAACTTCTTCACGCATGGCAAGCCATAGCCCAAATTGCAATATCTTAACTGCTTACGCAAGAGATGGAAGTATGGGTATATTAGTCTGTGACTTTGAAAAATTCCAAGCATCTCTTCTGAAAGAAATTCTAATGCCTTAGTAAGCGTGTTCAGTTATCAATGATATGATCCAGTCATAATGTAGAGCAGAAACATGCAATGAAAAAAAAATTGCTAGTGGCTGCAGAAAACTCTTTGGTTGATGATTTCCAAGGCGAAATGTTGTTGTTGGTAAAAAAAACAGATTGTGGTGCCCGATAATACGTTGATTGATTAGTGCTAAAGCTATTTAGTGCTCACTAACATATTTATTTATTGAAAAAATGATCAATGGCTGCCACGAAATAGTTAGTTTGCAGCAACAGCATTCGTGTTATCCACAGTAGGACATTTTGCTGTGACTGCAAAACTACATCCGTAATATTCTGCGCATGGGCTCTGGTATATTTGAAATGACCACCTTCTGTCTGGCCGCGACGCCATATTTGTCTTTGTCTGTGTTCGGTTCTTTGCATGAGGTTACGAACTAATTCATGAGAGATATTCTTAGGTACTTATGACGGATTATATCATTCCTTTATTCCAAGTGAGTAAATATTGCACGTAAATGATTCCGACAAGTAACTTTCCATGAAGTGAAGTGTGCAAGCCTTGTCAAGTACGCCACTAGATTTCTGTTACATACCTGCTGAAGACAGCGTTTTAACGTCGAACAAGGTAGCGTAATGGTAACACGCTGAGCACACAGTTAAGAGGTCCAGGGTTCGAATCCCACTCATAACGACTGTGAATATATTGTTTCATTGGTGTTAGACCATATATACCTACATAAGCCCACAACCTCACTATTCAGTATTGCTGCTATCATCGTAACATTTTCGCTTTGTTGCGACTAAGACACAAACTCAATGAATTTATTGGTGACCACAACTGGCATATTTGTAGTTTCCGCTGAACACCAGAATCACAAAAAAAAAAAAAAAAAAACTGTTGGACCCACAAAATATTTTGTCATGTCTATATTGAAAAAAGAATTTTGTGGTCGCCAACAAATTTATTTTGCCCAACACAAACACAAAACTGTTTGTTTGTTTCAGTGTGGTTTACGGATCAGTTATCTCGAANGCGTTTTAACGTCGAACAAGGTAGCGTAATGGTAACACGCTGAGCACACAGTTAAGAGGTCCAGGGTTCGAATCCCACTCATAACGACTGTGAATATATTGTTTCATTGGTGTTAGACCATATATACCTACATAAGCCCACAACCTCACTATTCAGTATTGCTGCTATCATCGTAACATTTTCGCTTTGTTGCGACTAAGACACAAACTCAATGAATTTATTGGTGACCACAAATGGCATATTTGTAGTTTCCGCTGAACACCAGAATCACAAAAAAAAAAAAAAAAAAAATGTTGGACCCACAAAATATTTTGTCATGTCTATATTGAAAAAAGAATTTTGTGGTCGCCAACAAATTTATTTTGTCCAACACAAACACAAAACTGTTTTTTTGTTTCAGTGTGGTTTACGGATCAGTTATCTCGAGGGAAGATCATTGGGCACTAGGCCTCGCAATGTACAGTACCGGTCAAATATAACCTTCCTTTGCAACATGTAGACAATTATCTACAATGGGCATGAAAGCGCTAACCTTTAATTATTTGTCATGACAAACCAACAGACGCTGTCATGAGCTATAGGTTACTCCATCCACGTCGATTTCGCGGGGTCGCGTTTTTTTTTTCCTTTGGGGTATAAGTATAATCACAGAGTAGTGAAGTACACAAAGGCGAAATGGCGTGACGGTTCCTTTGACTTAAGTGTACCCATTCTCTGATTGGCTGCGCGAGGTTTTGGAGACGGGTATTGGTGCCTGATTGGCGACTGCGTGTTGCGAAAGGTTCCCTATTGGCTGGGCTGCCAGATGGGAAGTGTGTTACCAGATGCTCATAGGCGAAGTGTTTTGACATGTTGCTGGACACCGCCGCCATTTTGCTTGCGTGTGTGGTGGGAGTACGCAGAATGATTGGCTTTTTCACCTCTGTATTATTCCTGCTGCGTGGTATAATAATAATAGTAGTCCATTCATGATTACTTCCAACTTTTCTGAAGTCCTGCTGAAGTTTCACTTCTAGGATATTCCTCCGACATATACAAACAAAGCGTAACCAAGTGTATACAATTACATCAAAGGGACAACGCACCGCATTCGTACGCACTCAGTGTGATACATTTTTGGTTAAGATACTATTTCTTACTAGGCACTGCCAACACACCTCTTTCCTTTTTACTTTCAATCATGTTAAATATAAATGAAACATTATAATTTATGTACAAAATACACGTATAAGTTCCTTTTAACAAAAAAAAGTACTTCTATTTTTGCAGAAGAATAAAAGGCTTATGGTATGTGGCTTATTTATAAAACCACTAAAAACGTCATACGTGGGGTGATTTTCATAGGTTTCATTCAAAAAGTACGAAGAAATCACGAATAGAATATATATATAGGGCCACCGGTTTTTTGCAAAATGATTTACGAGGAGTCTGTACTTCAATATCCTATGTACACACTTACAGTCTTCATTTGGCTATTGGTCGCTTGTCTTTGTGTGAAGACAGTCTGTTACATGAGTGAGCCAATCAGAATTAAATTTCTCCGATACTGGCCGCCAGTGAATCGCTGGCAAACTGATAAGACGTGTAACAATTCAAACGATCCAATCACCAAAGTGGTTCTGAACTAAAGTGCGCAGGAACACAACTTGTCCTTGAAATATTTTCGTGAAAGATAGGTGCCTCTAATTATACATTTGACCCAAGGATGGGTTGAGTTACTCATGTCTGTCAGTAAGGTAGCATATACGTATGATTTAAACGACAGGTTGCGAGTCATTGATCGCAATTCTTAATAAAAAAAACATTAAATATATAATATTTGGCATGAATTACTGTTTGAGTAATAGCTTAAAACGCTTAAAATGAACGTTGTAATCGCATAATCACAGCAGTAGTGTTTCACAGCAGCATAATGGCTCTGACATTACGTTACGGAGAATTTCTCAACACAAAGGTTTCATAGAAAGCCTGCAATGGTTTATTGATGGAGCTGTTACGAAAAAGCAGATTATCTGAATTTAACTTGTTGATAAAATAGGCGCTCTTACTTCATATCTCCACACAAGAAAACTTTAAATAGCCTATTTAAATGATCGAAAAAGTGAATCTTTCGTAAAATATTATAAATCTATTTGAATTATTCAGAAGATAAAATTAAGTCTTAGCAGTTCTTTTTTGGATGTTGAAAAATTACAGAAATATAGATCCTTCCCACTGCCATAAAAAAAACTGATTTGAAAACGATTGGCGGTGAGTGAAGAAGATTAGTTAACTGATTAACATTACTTGTTAAGACTGTAGTATAAATATATAGCACACGTTTATATCCCTTTTACTTTCGTATCGGCCACACTCTTTAAAAACCCTCTTTATTCAAAATAATTTTACCATTTGACATTTACTGCGTAATGAGAGATATTGCAATTATTTAAATTACTAAACTTCTGCTATGTGACGGTATGAACCTGTTTCTAAGCCGACAAAGTTGTTAGTTTTATTATATTAAATCACCATATTTATTTTCTCGGGATCGTCTATCTCCCGTTTGGTTCTTGAAGTATCTGATAGAGAGGATATTTATGATCAGTCGGTCTAGAGAGAGACAGAGAGAGTGAGAGAGAGCTACAGAGAAAGAAAGTAACAGCAAAGTTGAGTTTAGTCTTATCGCTAATAAGTACGTCGATGAACTGTCAGCAATTAAGTGGCAAATATAAATCTAAGATAGTAAAATTAAAAGCGTTCTGAACTGTTGGATTCCAGTAATAACCACTGTTATATGCTCTTTTCAATCTACTTGCCGACGTGAATGTTCTATTTAAAAAAAATTCCTTCCTAGTATTTATGTTGGGCATCCGCTTTATCAGTTTACTACAAAGAAAAACTAAATTTGAAGAAAGTAAAAATGTTGATGTGTTGGTAGTCTAATTAGGGATTTTAATTAAGTATGTATGTTAACTGTTGCAGACATTACACTAGAGGTGTGCCAGGCGTCTCACGTTACCTATGTGCTAACTTGGGTTCGAACTACGGGATGAAATATTCGACAAATTAATGCTTCTGGATAAACAGGTATATGTTAATTTTTATTTTAATATTTCGCGAAACCTTTTTCAGTTTGTAAATACTAATGTTAATAATAATCTTGCAATAAGGAGTTTAGATGTCACTACTTTGGCGTTTTCGTTGCCACCAGACCTTCACCGTTGTCATGTCACATATTGTGATATAACCAAAGTCAGCATTTATTTTTATATACCGATTTCAGCCAATAAACAGCCGTAGTCTGGGGTTACGTATGAACATAAATTTTCTTTTCCAGATTTGCTTTGTTTCTCTTGTAAAATTTTTATGGGATACTGGGAGACAAATAAAAATCCATAGTTTTGTTTGATTTGTAATAACTTAATTCAGGTTATTTTAACTTTATAAAGGGCGCCTATCCTTAATACGGGGATAAATTAAAGTTGTATCTGATTAACTCCGTTGGAAAAACACGAGAGTTCTCAAAACCTCTGGTGTTCCAACTATGCCAAAAATTTCCACTTCTTAGCTTGATAATTTAAACACTGTTCCAGCGCACAGTTCGAAAGAAAACTAAAATAAGTTGGAAAAACTTACGAAAAATATCTGATGATAGTCCACATTTAAACTGCCTTGATGAAATCTGCCTGTATTAATGCACAACAAATTGCAACTTAACTCCATCTTTTTTATCAACAACAACGGTGTCTTATGACAACGTGAATTAAACCAAAGAGTACTATTTATTTCAAAGATTAAGTTATGAAACATAATATGAATCCCAGTGAGGCTGTAGATCGACGATGCCTTCCCGTCAGGAGTCGAGTGCTCCTGCACAATATAATACAGTATAACATGCCTACGGTCATGATTTAAATAACTTCAATTAGAAATAAATGTAAGATGGCACAAAACAATTTTTTTTTTTTTCAAAAAATTTTTCATGTGGATGTATACATTCGATTTACTTTATCAAGATAAGTCTTTTTCATTCTGTATCCTCTATTTGTTTCGATTTTCAAGCGGTTTATTTTCAGATTTATTCCAAGCAAAGAATTTATTACTCGGTAGGTGGTATTTAACTTATATTTTCTAGTTTTTTTTCTTAAGTATAGGTGTGGAGCTTGCTCGCTTCCACTTCAGAACATTTCAAAGGATGTAGTTATTTTACAACAACCTGCTAATGAAGTTTCACTTATTTGAAGACGTGCCTCGAATCTTAATATTTCAATCTCTCAACGATTTCCGATATAGTCACTTTTATTTAAAATAGTTTTCAGAATACCTCTACATGCAAAACAAATTATAGACCAAATAAATAATTAAGTAAAATAAATCAGTTTTCCTTAACACACTGCCAAATCACAGCCATGATTTGTTAGTTACACATTTCGGGTCTGATATTGACATTTCTTCAAAATAAAGAAAAACCATAAGTTTCCCAAGCCAGAACAAGCAAGCAACATCTACCAAATAATATTAAACTCTTTTTTTTTCTGCTCATTGCATAACTGACAGACTGCGTGAAGCTTCGAAGTATAATTTTTAATACATACGTAAGTTNAAACAAATTATAGACCAAATAAATAATTAAGTAAAATAAATCAGTTTTCCTTAACACACTGCCAAATCACAGCCATTATTTGTTAGTTACACATTTCGGGTCTGATACTGACATTTCTTCAAAATAAAGAAAAACCATAAGTTTCCCAAGCCAGAACAAGCAAGCAACATCTACCAAATAATATTAAACTCTTTTTTTTCTGCTCATTGCATAACTGACAGACTGCGTGAAGCTTCGAAGTATAATTTTTAATACATACGTAAGTTNCTTTTTTTTCTGCTCATTGCATAACTGACAGACTGCGTGAAGCTTCGAAGTATAATTTTTAATACATACGTAAGTTTTAATTAGCATATGTAAGCGAAACTGTGCAGTGGATAAGTAAGCAGCTAACCTACTCGGCTCAAAATTCTAGCTTACCTGTACACACTGTTCGTATTTCGTACTTTTTTCCCCTTTTACTTTGATGGGTTATATTTCATCTTCTGCATGAATGCAATTACTTTAAAACTCTTGATATGTTGTTGTGTTACAAATGTGTTCTTTACCGCATATAGGGGAGTGAGTAAACAACCGTGTACTCGTTTCACTACGTTGGTTGAAAACAAAGGTGGAGACCACATCGCATGTAAACAAACTTGAGACTAGTTCACGTAATTCAATGTCCATGCGTGCATAAGGCTATTCCTAGCTTTTCCGTTTCAGCAAACTACACAAACTTGAGCATACGCTTACTTAGGGCCGGTGACTTTTCGCGTAAAAAATCGGAGCACACAGTAGACTTCAATACTATATACACACCTCAGCTGTTGTTATACCTCCATTGGCTGCTGGTGCCGTGTCCGTCTTTGACCAAGCCACTCAGGACTAAGTGACTCCGACACTGAACCTCCGTGATTCGTGCGCAAACTGTTAACACTGGCCAGAACATTTTTTAGCCAATCAAAGAGTCTGGACGACCACACAGTGCTTTGGACTGTATCTTGTCTCGAAATCTTTTCGCGAAATATCACTGCCCCTAGGTTTACTCTAATACATGCTACCTTCGAAGATAACTTTTAACTTCCTAACCTAAAGGTTAGCATGTTCGGGCCAAAAGTATGTGCCAACTTGACGTCAGTACGTGAGGCATTTTCGCTCCAGACCTTGTACAATGGATACGCAAGACTGAGTTGAATTACAATGACGCAGAATATACACTGCTATTCTGTACGAGAGGAGTATAGTAACTTATAACTTGCTTGTGCGTATTGCGCAATGTAGAGGTGACATAATTCATCCTTGTTTTATGGCGTAATTTCCGGTACATGTTTCCCCGCCAGATCGCTAGTACAGACTCAGAAATAAATTATTTATTAACACGAGTTTATATTACAACTTTGTATTAGAGATTCGGAAGATCGACTCATCAATAGGGATAGGAATATTTCGCGGATTCATTTCAGGTCAAGATATATTGCAAACACGTGTCCACGGAAGTCACATTTGCTATTGTATCAGAGTTACTATTGGATGGATTGCAAGCCCTAGACGACTCTGAGCCAATAGCAAACTTGCAAGGGAACAAGAAGCGTATCCCATACTGCTAGGTATGGAGTAACGCTGGGGCAGCAGCCAATGAACGAAAAATCTACTGCTCGACTATAATTACATAGGATTGTGGAGTCTAGCTTACATGTCATTGAACTCGCGAAATTTTCCTATCCCTACTCATCAATACACATTTCAGTCCTGTAATGATGTTTTAATGTTTATAACAAAAAGTGATTTTTTTTTCTGTAGACCACAACAGTGGCATTCACTTCTTTTTTCGGATGTTTGTTTCCTGTAACTTATAATTTTATCTGTTGAACACTTTCATCCTCATTCATTTACAGGATCGCAAATGAACTGAACACGTTGATTACTCCTTGGGTACACGAGGAAAGTCAGTCAATATTGTTTCTGTACTTAAATATTAAANTGAACTGAACACGTTGATTACTCCTTGGGTACACGAGGAAAGTCAGTCAATATTGTTTCTGTACTTAAATATTAAAATTATTGGCAGCAACGAACGATTCTCACATGAAACTACAGTATAGTTTCATGTTGCTACTAAATAGAAGACATNAAAATTATTGGCAGCAACGAACGATTCTCACATGAAACTACAGTATAGTTTCATGTTGCTACTAAATAGAAGACATATGCTCCAAAATACGAGTATAGAAATTTAGCAGTGATGGAACTCCAGCAAGCACAAAACATCATAGTGATAACTCTGATTTTTGACTACTGCTGCACTGAATACCGATTACAGAAGTGTTCTCTAAATTTTCCTCTACAAAACATTCCAAACTGTAAATATTAGCACGTATTACAGGAAAGGAGATCTTCCTCTTGCGTTAACTAAATTAAAAATTCTCTCCATAATCTTTTAAAGAAATAGTTTTCATATGTACATTGAGCAGTAATTTAAGCTTAACCCTTTGAATACGGCACAAATTTACTGCCCCTGAAGACAAGGTTGAAGTGAGCTGCCTATATTCTCCACTACAGCAACATCAGCTGTGCTGGTCACTGTGTTTCCACTTGCCATCGTCCTATTGGTCCTGGCCACACCGGACACGCCTCTTGCACTATGTGGCGTTAACTACTGGCTGGCCGTGTGCCAATGAAGTTGCGCGTTGACTGTGTCCCAATTAATGTGTCGCGACAGAAGTAACACGTATTACAATCCATCGTGTTCATTTGAAACATTACTAAAAACAATAGCTTTATTCTTACAAACTGAAATGTTGAGAAGTTGTAATTCTTTACTTAGATTCCGATAAAGTCCAGTGAAACAGTAAAGCTATAAATGCGTTAGTTTTGTCTTCAAGTGAAAAAAAATTTCCATGTAAAGGTAGCCACGAGTATATACATGCTTACTACTCAAAGGGTTAAACTGTTTTAAAAGGAGCGTTGCATGTACATCTGATTGATTGATATGCTCGAATGATGCGTGAAATGTCTATAAATAACTGTATTTTTAGGGATGTAAAATTATGATTGTAAAGAACTGATTTCCAAAAAAACCAGTTCCTTGGATGTCGTTACAAAAAAAATTCCATACACTGTGAACTAAAAGCAACGACCTAAGATTTGTATTTATTGAATTTGTTTTACAAAAAATTGTACTGCGAATGCGTTTATGTGTAGAAAATCAACTGCATATACACGACAAAGAGTAAAGTTCCGTGGAAATTTCATAAATAAAAACATGCTTAACAATATTTAATGGAAAAAAAAANTACACGACAAAGAGTAAAGTTCCGTGGAAATTTCATAAATAAAAACATGCTTAACAATATTTAATGGAAAAAAAAATTTTTGTGATATGGTAAATTTAAAGACAGTTGTTTTTATACCTTCCCCGATCACATTCTAGAGCCCAAAAAAATATCCAATACTTTAAATTTTTCAGAGCGTAAAACTATACACAAGTACATGTAGGCTACGTATGTGTGTAAATATATGTATTTATATGAACACATACATGTATAGANTACACGACAAAGAGTAAAGTTCCGTGGAAATTTCATAAATAAAAACATGCTTAACAATATTTAATGGAAAAAAAAAATTTTGTGATATGGTAAATTTAAAGACAGTTGTTTTTATACCTTCCCCGATCACATTCTAGAGCCCAAAAAAATATCCAATACTTTAAATTTTTCAGAGCGTTAAACTATACACAAGTACATGTAGGCTACGTATGTGTGTAAATATATGTATTTATATGAACACATACATGTATAGACACGAGGCAGACCTAACAACACGGTTGAGTATGTAGCAATTGGATGACTTTCCATTTTCCTCTGTTTGTTGATTTGTGCCACTCAAAAATAAATAACAGCACTAAACAACCAAAACAATTACTCTGAATAACATAAAAATAGCTCCCACGAGTGCGAAATACAGCCTATGTTGCGCGCGTGACTTTGCTACAAATGGGATGAAAATATTTGTTTGAAACAGCAACGAAGTCATTTCTCGCTCACGTTGAGAGTTGAAGCTAAGGCCAATACATATGTGCAAACACACACACACACACACACACAGAGAGAGAGAGAGAGAGAGAGAGAGAGACTCCAAGGTGCTGTAAGTAACCTTAGGTTTCATAGTTTACGGTCGGCAGCAACTTCTAGACTGGAGCAAGGTCCGTGTTATAACTAGTCGTCTGGTAGGAGGAGTTGTGTAGCGGGGAGTAGAAGTTTTTTATTTTTTTTTTTTTCCATTGCTTGAAATAAATATTTTAAGTACGTTTAAATGTTTGTGTTCACTCTACTTCGTTAATCTTGCTTTTTTGACTAGTGTGCAGTAACGTACTTGATTTGCAAGTTGAATTGTTTTAAGAAGTTAAGTGGTTCCGAGTTCCGGAAGCGTGCTGCTAAAAAAGTGCCGAAAATTAAGTTATTCTTGCTCAGTGCGCCAGTCGCCTAAGCCAGGGGCCTGTGCAAAGGAAGTAAGTCCTGCCGAGTCCTGTTTAGGTCCTGGCTGTCGTCCTTGCCAACAGAACTCGTTAATGGTTCTCATGGCAGACTTCCTTCTCTTTTTTTCGCTGCCTACTGTTATCCTCCCACAGTCACGTAAATGGCGAGGGGAGGTTGGTGTTTACTTTGCCATGAATAACAACGGAAAATGCATGTATTATTAAAACAAATGTGGCAAAATTGCGGCAACCATTATTCTAACGCACGCGACCAAAAATAAGCCGATCTCATATTTACACCTGGTTGAATGTGACGTAAGCTGTTAAGATATGTAAATGTTCGTCCTCATTTTCTGCCTACACCACTGCGAGTGAAGTAGTCAGGATTTGCTGTCGGTTATGTATTGGAACTGGCATTTTACAAATTTTAGTTCCAAACCATGTTTCAGACACAGCAGCTCAGCGAGGATCACGAAGAGAAACATTTCGTTTTCTTTCATAGTGGTGCAGTTAACAATAACAACAATAATGGAGCGTACAAAGATATCTCTTTCCGCTTTCAGCTCAACTCCGCGCGATATCATCCGCAAATCCATTTGTAAATAACTGTTGTGTTTGGTTATAAACAGCAAAAATATACAAACAGCAACTGTCTAGCAAGTTGCGTACATTCTATTATGGCTTGGCCTTATTTGCCATATTTATTCTTTGATTTCTTGTGGATTTAAAATTTTTAAGAAGCCAGTTTTTAGAAATCCTTTGTTGTCTTTTAGCTATTTACCTTTTCCTTTGCCTTCTGACGATTAAGGTCAATAACTAAACAACTTATGAGGCATGTGCGATTTTTTTCTTAAATTGCCTGTCGACAATTAGAGTAGAATTCTGCAAGTGATATCAAGTCATAAGGAAGTTAAATTTAACTACGTAAAAATATTATCTTTATCCCACTGACATCACTTTCCTTTCTATGCTTCAATGCTGTGTTTGTCTGTGTTATCACTCCTAAAAATTTGAACCCTTTCATTTAATTTAATTGAACTAAATTTTTTATTGTATATAGTCAGGGAACCGAATTTTGGTTGGAGCTTCCAGTAATATTTAATGCTTATTTTCAAAATGGTGATCTTTCAATTTTTTAAGCTATTCATTATATTTACAAACTTGTTCGACTGATTTAAACAAAATTTGGTATGACGGCAGTAAAGTATGACAGGGTAGGTTCAATATTTTTATAGTTTTTATTTAGTCATATTACAGAAAATTACGAGAATATTTTATATTTGTGGAGTTCGTTAACTGATTGTCGCCAAATTTAATAAACAAATAGTTTAATTAACAACGCCTAAAACTTTATGAAGCGTTAATGGAGTAGACTGTGACTTTGACTTTAAAATCAATTTTTTTTTTTTTTATGTTAAATACTTTAATCTAGAAGAATGGAGCGATTCCTATTAAAATTTTAACAGCGGCAAAAACCAAACAGAATAAAAATAACTACATTGTAACCTACTTCATCAGACACTTTTATGGAGTGTTTCAACTGAGAAGTAACATTTTATATTATATTTACATCACCATTTAATTAAATACTTCCAAATTTGGTTCCAGAAACGCAATGGAAAACACGGCATACTCCAAGAATTTTTTGAGGGTTATGAGCTTATTTTCAAAATGAATCCTTTGAGTACTTTCAGCGTGATATAGAACCATTGGACCGATTTAAGTAAACACGCTGTACACGCAATATTCAACGAAAGCATTAAATTCAAAAGTTTAGGAGATTGCGTTATCATAGCCTGAATTTTAATCTTGTGCGTTCCCTCCCTGGAAAAGTTCAGCCAATTTATATGAAATTCTTAATTCGAGTAGTTTAATGGAACCGGAAAAATAGGTGTACAGTTTTTTTATGTACCCAACCGGCGTATGAAGTCTTAACGGAGTTTCCATAGGTGGACGCGTGGGAGGGAAGATATGTGAGAAATAAACATTACATCTGCGTGTATGTCCTATATTTTTGGCTTTTGTTTTACAGATTTTGATACCTTGTTACGTTCAAGTGTTAATAAAAATATTATATATATTTTTTTATAACTTGTTGACGGTACTAGACCTCCAGCTGGTTCATAATTAAATAAGCAAGTAAATTCACAGCAATGTTGAAAAATTATCATAACTGAACAAATCTATACTTTAGAAAAATTCAAGTTTCTGTCTTTTTTTCTAGGCATATGCTCTGATAACTAGATTTATTCAATAAATGTGCAGCAAATGTATTCCATTTAACTTGTTTTTTTTAATACTTGCTTTTTTAGTAAATACTGAGGACTAAAGGCCTCAAAATTTTACTTCAATATACGACTGAAGAAAAGATTCTGTCTAATTAGTTGCATAACAACTTCTTGTTTTATTATTGTGGCTGGTCATACTATACTTATCGAAGACTACTATAACAGAACGATCTTGATATTTATATAGGTACGTTGGGTTTATGAAAACTTAGTAAATTAATAATATCCATCAATTTAAAAAATACTACGTGACCAATATGAAAATTTGATATGTGTGTAAGGGATCCATCCGTCCATAAAAATCAAGCTCTATTTCCTTCTGAAATACAACAATTTTCAAAACAGTATTTTGGCAACATTCAGAAAAATTTTTTTCTCTAAATAAAAGAAAACCCACCATTCCACAACGTGAACAACGTGAAAATGTGCACCATTTCCCAATTTCCCAATTTTTTAGAAGTAGAAGCGAATCTCATAGGAAAAGTCTTAATTTTCAAAACTCCATCTCGACTGTTCTAATTTTTGACACTATCGCGTAAATGAAACTAAATCTCGTATGTGAAGAAAATATGATTCGACATTCCGACACTGTCCCTGACCGTTTCCACGAACAAAACTTTCCCGTAGTTTTATCTTATTTCCTTCATTTAATTTCCTTCTGATCACGCAATGTGTTTCACGCATAGCATAAGTTTCACACAGTGTGTAAAAATTTGTGCGAGACAAGCTTTAGCCACTTAATACATTGTCCCATAGCTTATAACAATACACTGCGCTGTGATAATCATCTTAATTACTTCCCAGGTGATCAAACTATACGCTGGCAAACACTTCAATTAAAGTTTCATGATTCAGATGTAATGGTCGTCCACGCCTTTATTGTCACTATGCCTGCCTTTTTCGATCGAAAAAAGGTAGTTTAGGAGATTGATGACTGATTGTGGAAAATTGCGCATAGACTATCGAGGTATGGTTGTGCCGTGGACATAGCCGTATCCGGTTTTACGTTTATACGCCTGCGTTAGCGGGTAATATTTTCTTTGGGATGTGGAAATGAAATGAAAGTAACGTAAAGTAAACTTGGCTTTTGAGGCTTACCTCGCCAGACCTGCGTAAGATCTTTAGTTTTTTTTGTATGCAAAATCAGCGCGGTTACACGTTAGTGTCGTGAAAATACCGCCCGGAAAGTTTCGTCCTCGCACAAGACCACGTTTTTTTTCCCCAATCGTGTTATTACTCATGAAGTTATAGTGTCGGAATGGGCCACCCTACGAACGTTACATCGCCGTTTCCGTCCTGGTGCCGCATGTGTAGGGCCACTGATTTTTCGCGAAAGAAATCGAAGCACGCAGTAGACTTCAATACTATATGTACACCTCGGCTGTTGCCATGCCTCCATTAGCTTCTGGTGTCATTTCCGCACTTGGCCGAGCGACTCAGGATTCCATAACTCCTGCGCTTTACCTTCGTGCTTCGTGGACAAACAGTTAGCACGGACCAGAACATGTATCGGCCAATCAAATACGCTGGACGACCCCACAGTACTTTTAACTGTATCTTACTTCGAAATATTTTCGCGAAATATCGCTGCCCCCTACCCACGAGACGGTCTGATTGCAAAGATGCATTCACGGGGAAATCTTTGAATGTAGGGGAGAATTTCGACTTACGTTAAATGAAGTTCCGGAAATATGTTCTGCTCTTACTCAACTGGTTAGACCTGCAGAACGCGTCAAGGTCACCGCTTCTTCACAAAACCCAGTCGACGTGTAAGCAAATATAAACAATAAAATATTATTTTTTACTTTACTTACAAATTTAGTCACAGAATAAAAAAGTTATGCTTTTACAATAATAGTTACCGGAAAATCCCTGCAAAAATTACAATCTACAATATCGTTTTGTAAATTTCTGTACCAATATCTTTTTGAAGCAGTAAAATTGTTACACCTGTACAAACGTAACAAATTTACAGAAATATATTAATAAATTTGCAAATTCTTTACATTACATGGCGAAAATATATGCGCAGCTTAGTTCATTTAAAACGCACATACTTACGTGTGGCCACTTTTTTTTTCCCCTGTCTGCAGCCTCAAAAACTTCCTCACGAAATCTTCCAAAGTTTCCTGAGAATCTTCACGACCCTTTCGGAAAATTTCAGTAGCTGTTAAACTAGCATTACCGGTTAAAAAATGACTGTTTTTTTTTTCAAATAATTTAACACGGAGATTAATTTTTATTAATCTTTTGATAAAATAGGCCCAAGTAACGTATGCGATAGGAATTTTTTTAAGCATTTCACCGATTTTGAATATACGAGAAAATACATTTGAGAATTAGCTCATCAGGAAAGGTTTGTTACTAAAAGATTTTTCATTTGGATACTAAATTTTTGAATACTTTTGTGATTCTCGCTATATAGAAAAAAAAAAACTAGCCAACTGTCCTTCGTAGTGAATATTCCGTGACAACCCATTCATACCCCGTGTACGCAATTGTGTACATAACGCACACTGAAGGTCATTTTTGGGTGGTGCTGTATGCTGCAAGGGATAATGGCCAATGTTTTTCGCTATGCGGACCTGATTCGTAAACCAAGTAACAGGTACAGGTTCATGTTATTGTAGCAGAAAACAAATCCTACAGCTTACTGGTTATTACAACGAAATATGTTGGGTGGTCTTAAGTTGTTTGCAACACCTAGACCATTGAATTAATGTGAGTCTTAAATGGATTAATGATACAGAGGGGTGAAACAGCTGTTTATACCCCGAACTTCAGCTGTACCGTACCTGCTCTAGCCAAGCTAATGACGTCACAACTAAAGGGCTGACACACGAGTGGCCAATATGGCTCGTAGCTTGGTTAGTTTAGTCACGTGGCCGGTAGTATTTTAACGGAAACTGTGGTGTCTGTAACAACACACCACGGAGTTTAACTTGTGTTTTTTCTCGGAGTCTTGGAAATGACTCTGATTGGCTAAAAAGTGCACAGTATTAGCTTCCTGGCAATCATAAAAGATTACATGTCTGATTGGACGCTATTTCACGAGATTACTTTGTGCACACGAAGTTTTTACGTGTAAGCAAACGCGTGCCTATCAACTATATGTGTATATTTACATTAAAGAAATAACATACAAGTAACATCATTATTACTGCAGTGAGTATTTGAGTGTACTGCCATGAGCAATAGCAAAGAAGATCTTTTTTTGGCCTAAACCGAAATTTTGCACTCCGCATAAAGGCAATTATTATAGTATTTTTGTTTGAATAAAACCGATTTCAACGATATTAAACAAATATATTGGAAGAATTTAACTTCTTCATTAGTTAGTTTCTATAAATTATTTTAAACGACACAGTTGTTTTAAGAAATATACTAATATTCACTCCAAAGAGGTTATATTTACAGCAAATTCCCCGTTGGTTAAACATTATTACATAACATAACTGGTAAAGAAAGATAAATAAAGAAATGGATTCATTTGTATACATTCAACGAATGTATCATTAGGTTATATTTCTGAACGTCGTTTTTATTGCTTGTAAATAGCATCAGAGTAAATACAACAAAAATAAATAGCCCACAGTTAGTTTATATATTTACAGAATGTATCATTAAGTAATATTTCTGAACATCATTCTTAACTTGCTTACAAATGGTAACAGATCGAAAGCAGGGAATATTTTGTATTCCGCACTGCCCATTTCATTTTACCGTATTATTACATATTACAAACCTCTCATTTTTCCTGTCTCTATGTACTTACGATATAAGAAAAACGAGTTACGTGAAGATTTGTTTTCAAATGTTTACAGTGTGAGTGGAATTTAAACACTACAACTGTTTACTGGATCATTTAAGGACAAAGAGGTCAAATTACTATGAATCAAAAATGCGAAGTTCGTTGAAGCTGCAAAAGTACCGTTAATTATTTGATCTTACTAAAACGAACTTTCATGTAATTCCAGGACGTTCTTAAGTATATACATTTTTATTATCACTCTATTTCCCACAAAACAGTTAGATTATAAAGAAAGAAGGAGAAGCACCACGCTTAAAAATATACGCGATGTTATACATATTATAATCCGCGAGATATGCTGTATTTTTGCCATAGTGTGAATTTATTACAGCGAATTAAGAAAATTAACTACAGGTTTTGCATGATGTGAAAATATTGCTATTAATTGACTTTAACAACGTCAAGTTGCACTGCTTAGTCTTCAGAATCATGCCACATTACCTTCAGATTTTACTTGAAATCCGAATAAATAAATTATATAGATTATGTAATAAATATAAAATATATTATAATTAATATTTGATATATACTATAACTGGCATAATATATAATATAATTAAAATAATGTGTATCCAAATTAATTAATAATGTATAATGTAATTAATGTATATGATATATTATATATCATGTATAAATTTTATAACAGATATGTCTTATGTGAATATAAAACGCCCACTAACTGCCCGTTTCGGTTGTCAGTGCTGCTGTTCAGGATACAAGTTTTTCTAAATTTACATCGTTGTTATAATAAGACAAAAAACATGAAACACATTCAGTACGCATGGCCATCGAAACGTCTTAAGACCCTAATGTATTTTAGGAAAACCTATACTAACAATAAAGTTTTTCAAAAGTTAGTATTATGTAAACCGGGTAAAATTTTTGTACAAGTTAATGCTAACAACTCTTTAAAGTAGTTTCCAAAAACGTGGAATTATTTCCATATTTGTGTGCGTGGGGCTGTGCCGGCATCACGCATAAAATCATGGATTCATTTTTATGATCGTCGGGTGTATTTACAAAGAGTTGATCGGCACAAACTAAACAATTCTTTCCCTTTGAAATGTTCTCTGTCATGGGCTTATTTTTAAGTTAATGCTATCGCTCGATTACCTTCCCTTGTTACGTTGTTGTTGAATCATGTAGTTTGATTGCAACATACACGTATACAGTCACGGTATGCCAATAATAAGCTAGAAAGTAGAAGTAAGAACATTTGATTTTTTTTTTCGTAAAATCGTATCCCTATACTTATTTTGAAATGGCCGTTAAAGTCTATTTTTGGTTATTTCATTAAACCTGTCATGTAGCAAACTTGGAAATACATTGGTAATTTGATCTCCGGGGAAAAAAATAAAATTCCTTGACATATATATGTATGTGCGTGTGTGTGTAAATTCAAATATTGGTTATGTGTCGGGGAAAAAAAAATGTAACCTTTCAATATATCAAAGACAAATTTATATTAACAAAATCGATTTCTTTACGCGTGAAGCGGTTGGCACAGAATTTATTTAATTTCGATCTGCCAACACTAACTTGGTTGAAAATTTATTTTCCGGGTGGATGAAGCAACAGGCGTGTGGCTAGTGAAACGATAAACGTTTAACACCAGAACGCAACACGCTCGTGTAAGTTGATTACATCACGAAAGCAAAGCTCGGTCTGTATTAGTATAGTACACTGAAGAGCCAAACAAACTGGTCCACCTGCCTAATATCGTGTAGGACCCCCGCGAGCACGCAGAAGTGCGGCAAGACGACATGGCATGGACTCGACTAATGTCTGAAGGTATGCAGGAGGCATTTCACACCATGAATCCTGCAGGGCAGTCCATGAATCCATAGTAGTGTGAGGGGGTGGAGATCTCTTCTGAACAGCACGTTGCAAGGCATCCCAGATATGCTCAATAATGTTCATGTCTGGTGATTTAGGTGGTCAATGGAAGTGTCTAATATCATAAGGGTGTTCCTGGAGCCACTTGGTAGCAACTCTCGACGTGTGGGATGTCGCATTGTCCTGCTGGAATTGTCCACGTCCGTCGGAATGCACAATGGACATGAATGGGTGCAGGTGATAGGACAGGATGCTTACGTATATGTCACCTGTCAGAGTCGTATCCAGACTATCAGGGGNTATGTCACCTGTCAGAGTCGTGTCTAGACGTATCAGGGGTCCCATACCATGACATAGCCTCCACCAGCTTGAACAGTCCCCTGTTGACATGTAGAGTCCATGGATTCATGAGGATGTCTCCATACCCGTACACGTCCATCCACCCGATACAATTGGAAGCGAGACTTGTCAGACCAGGCAACGTGTTTCCAGTCATCAACAGTCCAATGGTGGTGTTTGCGGGCCCAGGCGATGCGTAAAGCATTGTGTCGTGCAGTCAACCACGGTACACGAGTGGGTCTTCGGCTCCGGAAGCCCATATCAATGACAGTCCGTTGAATAGTCCGCACGCTGGCACTTGTTGCCGCCCCAGCATTGAAATCTGCGCCAATTTGAGAAAGGGTTGTACGTCTGTCACGTTTAATGATTCTCGTCAGTCGTCGTTTGTCCCGTTCGTTCACGATCTTTTTCCGGCCACAGCGATGTCGAAGATTTGATGTTTTACCGGATTCCCGATATTCACGGTACACTCGTGAAATGGTCGTACGCGAAATTCCAAATTTTATCGCTACCTCGGAGATGCTATGTTCCACCTCTCGTGCGCCGACTATAACACCACGTTCAAACTCACTGAAATCTTGATAACCTGCCATTGCAGCAGCAGTAACCGATCTAGCAACTTCGCCAGACGCTTGTTGTCTTATATAGGCGCTGCTGACCGCATCGCGTTACTCTGATATGTTCCATACCTCTGTTGTTTACATACGCACGCCTATACCAGTTTTTTTTTTTTTTTTTTGCTCTGCAGCGTATAACTAAGTGTGCAGAAGACAAACTGTTGTGTGTGTGTGTTTGTGTGTGTCGTACTACACCCGAACACGCCGACAAAATAGTCCGGCGTCTTACTAATACCGCAGAGCAGGCAAGTGTACAGAACTGAAACAGTCTTCTATAACGTGAACTCCAACCGCACAGGCCAGCAAAATGGCGTCACTAGCCAGCAACATGTGGCAACGCCGTTCGCCAAACAGCGCCTGATGATTAGAGTCCGGAAATTCCGTGAGTTCATTTCAGGACAAGCTAGACTTCGAACACCTGTACGTTTGACTTTAGTTTTCAATTGAATTGCAGTTTGTAAGCCACGCCCTGGACGAATTTGAGCCAATAACTAACCTGCACGTAAAAGAGCACCGACTCCCGTGCTCCCTTGTCTGCGCTAAAGCTGGAGCATCAGCTGATGAAGAACTTTCTGAGGCTCGAGTACACAAAGGAGTTTGGTGTCTAGCTTCTTACCATCTTAAGCCGCCAAATTGCCGGGTCTCTACTGATGACTTGTCAGCCGGCAGCCCAGCCAATAGGGAAGCTTTCGCAGCTCACGGTAGCAAATTGGACACAATGCCTATTCCGAGAGCCTTGCGCAGTCAATCAGCGAATGGGTAAGGTAAATCAAAGTAATCTCCACGATATTTTGTCTCTGTATAATAACAAATTCTGTGGAAATACTATGTCTGGTCATCCCCACTACCTGCGTTATTAAGGACCAATTATAATGTTGAGAGCGAATTGGGGAAAATTGTTCCATGTCTAAAAACCATTCTTTTAAATTAGGGGCCGCTATTACTGAGCGGTTAGAATGCTCGCCTTCCACCAAGGTGAACCAGGTTCAATCCCCGGTTGGGTCACTCCCGGATTTTCTTAAGTGGGGAAACGTGCCGGACGATGCCACTGGTCGGCGGGTTTTTCTCGGCAATCTCCCGTTGTTTCCCCCGACCTTGCGTTCCGGTACTGCTCCATTCTCACCTCTTTTCACCTTCATCGGCTCTCAAGACCCCATTGTTAAGAGCCGCCCAAATCTCTCAGCCCAACTCAAGTCAACTTTTTTGAAATTGTAGTGTTACATTTGGCAGCAACTCAGTATGGTTTCATTACATTTTTTATAAGTAAAGTAATAAGTTGCAAACTAATAACATATTAGGTTCCTACCTAACAGGCAAAAGTACAGGTTGCTAATTACTACGGCCTATGGCAGTGCTAACTTGTACATGCGGCAGACAACAGGCAGAAAAGAAAAATTAAGTAGAATTTTCAAAAATGCTCAGTTGAAATGCTGGATGCCATCCGAAATATTGAATTACATCCTATTTTGATGGAGCAGTGGAACATTTTGCTCTTGCGGAAATGACATTCAAATTAATATTAACTTAGACAGTTTTAACTTCAATGAAAGATTACGGTGCTATACATGCGTCGCTGTTCGTACAGATGCAGCAATAAACACATACACTTTTACCGAAGTTAGCCATACGCTCGCTGGGTGTATAATATAGGTCAAATAAACAAATATTATTTTCACACTACAAATGAGTTGGAAGTTCGGCTTTTTTAGGCAACGTGCATTTCAAACATTATAGAAACTGTTTAGAAATACATTATTTACAAAACACGCCAACTTACTGTTAGTAATTCGCACTTGAACACGTGTTTTTCTATGGAAATCCTTTTACGATTACTTTACTAATAAAATAAAATAATATAAAATAACGTTTCTTAGTCAGTGATATGAAATAATTTATTTGCAGAATCATTCAGCAAAATCAGCACTTTGCCCGTTTCCTGAAAAAAACAAAATAAACTACGAAACGTAAATTATATTTGTGTCATTTCATGGCAGTCGCCGGTTGGAAAATGGCGGAACGAGCCGTTTTACGAATCGGTAAACATGTGTCGACAATATTACATTTCATTCAAGAAAACTCACTAAAACGTTACCTACAACCAACTATGCTTAATGAAAGTGTAAACAAAAATAACTAACCAGTGATAAAATATTCCGTCTACACCAACACGAAGGTCCCATAAATATGATGAAAAATAGCACGTGCACAATGGCTAGGGGTAGTGCAATTGCACGAAAATATTTCAAGACAAGTCATATTTCAAAACACTGATGGGTTCCTTCTATCTTGATTGGTTGAATTAATTTTTTGACGTGTTAACTGTCTCCCCACGAATCACGTACAAGACGTGCCGATGTTGCAGAATTCTAAAAGGCCCGATCAAATATGAAAAACACCTTATCAAGCAGACATCAATCAATGGCAATAGACAAACTGCTGTTGGATGCTTACGATATTAAAGTCTACCGTGTATTCAAATTTTTACGCGAAAAATCACTAGCTCTAATAATGGCGTTCACCGGACTGGAAACGTTTCACTGGTCTTTAACGTCCGCATGCACTATCATAAATGTTAAAAATGTTATTAAAGACAATTATTGAAAAGAAAAAAAATACATATTGCTTTGAAATCATAATTTAATCCATAAATGTTGTAGGTATAATTTAAGTTTTAAATTACAATTTTTTTTATTCTAGGTATTATTTTCTTTCATAGTCATAATTAGGGACAGTGATATTTCGCGAAAAGATTTCTAGACAAGATACAGTCCAAAGCACTGTAGGGTATTCCAGCTTCTTTAATTGGCTAAAAAAATGTTCTGGCCCGTGTTAACCGTTTTCGCACGAATCACGAATGTTCAGTGTCGGAGTTACTTAGTCCTGAGTGGCTTGGTCAAAGACGGACACGGCACCAGCAGCCAATGGAGGTATAACAACAGTCGCGGTGTGTATTTAGTATTGAAGTCTACTGTGTACGCGAAAAGTCACTGGCTCTAGTCATAATTAATATCGCCAACATAACAATGTGCATTCCGCAGTAATTCATCAGCTGATACAATACTTTGCAAACGAGAGCATTTACTGTTAATATACTGCGTGAGTTGGTCACTTTGTCTATCAAAATTTACCCCACTTATATAAAATGCACCAATAAAACGAAAACCTCACAGAGCATGGCAGGCCCAGCCACGTTGTAGATTCACGAGAAAATTACAGTAATGTCCACCTATCATCAGAGGCCTCGGTAAAGTGATTGGGAGCGGGGGAAGGAGGTGCGGGGGTTACGCAAGAATAATAATTCAGTAAAGTATACATTTTTATTAGTCCTATAAAACTTCACTGTTATTGGTGCGCCGATTTGAAGAGATTAAACTAATTAATAGTGGAGCATTTATAATTGTGGACGCCGAATTTACTTAAATTAGTTTACGTTTGTTTTATAAACATTATATTAAGAATTATTAAATTTGCATTTTTTTTTTTCACGTTCCTAAAACTGCCGCTCTCACACCTGATCGACGCACGACTAAAGTCAACCGGCCCATTGTAAAGTTGATCTTACATTCGACGAAAGGATACGAATTTGACTTAAAAGTAGAGCTTTAGTAAGGTTTTAAAAGTTTTGAAATTAACAACAAAAGGCCTATAAAGATAATTTTAGGTTACAACTTTTCATGAGACTTAATGCATATCAAAATTTCTAATTAATTCGCCACCGACTGTTCTCTACATGCGCAATTCAGGACTTATGTTTAAAATAGGCACAGTAAAAGGCCGAGAAATTTTTGGAAACTTTTCCAAAGTTGTTTAAATAATATTGAATATTGTAAAAAACGCAAATAGAAAGTGGCTCTGTACTTGTTATGAGTAGGTCCACCTGTTTTTCGAGAAAAAATTTATGTGCAGGATAGACATAAACGTTCTATTTGCACACCAGCAGATGTCCTTTGGCTATTGGCCGGGTGTCTTTGTGAGGATGCATATTTTCTATTTGACTAGGCCTATCAGAATTAAATAGTTTGGCACTGAACTTCCGTGATTGGCTGACACACACCTCAGACACCTAAGAGTTAAAATCATCAAACCACGAAATTGTTTCTAAAATAACGTGTTTTCCAGTACAACTAGCCGTGGAATCTTTTCGTTGTTAACAGGTGGCCTTAGTTATGAGGAATACACAAAAAATTAATTTTCTTCTGATGCGAGACCTCATAAAACTAGCATAAACATCAGGTGCTAATTTTGGTTGTCGGATAAAATCAGTACTAATCATTAGCAATTTGGATATTATTTTTCTCTGTTGTTTTTAGTTCAATATTCGCACCTCTCACTGCGCAAGTCCAGTATTGTGTCGCTTGCTCGAGTTCAAGAAATGAATTTTGATTAACATAACGGGTGCTCAAACACCTTGACATAACTTTCTAACGAGAACCGGTTATTCAGTAAACCTGAGTGCGTCTTGCCTGTTAATGAAACAGGTCTTCCATCGTGCAACCATTATTGTACGTTTTAGAAAAAAGAGATACACTGAGGCGAAAAAAGTCATGGGATAGCTCCTAATATCGTGTCGGGCCTCCTTTTGCCCGGCGAAGTGCAGCAACTCGGCGTGGCATGGACTAAACAAGTCGTTGGAAGTACCCAGCAGAAATATTGAGCCATCCTGCCTCTATAGACTTCCATAATTGTGAAAGTTTTGCCGGTGCAGGAGTTTGTGCACTAACTGACTTCTAGATTATGTCCCATTAATGTTCGATGGGATTTATGTCGGGCGATCTTGGTGGCCAAATCATTCTCTGGAATTGTCCAGAATGTTCTTCAAACCAATCGCGAACAGTTGTGACCCGATGACATGGCGCATTGTCATCCATAAACATTACATCGTTGTTTGAGTACATGAAGTCTATGAATGGCTCAAGTGGTCTCCAAGTAGCTGAAAATTACCCTTTCCAGTCAATTATCGGTTCAGTTGGACCAGAGGTCCCAGTACATTCCATGTGAAAACAGCCCACACCATTATGGAGCCCCCACCAGCTTGCACAGTTTCTTGTTGACAACTTGGGTACATGGATTCGTGGGGTCTGCGCCACACTCGAACCCTACCATCAGCTCTTACCAACTGCAATCGGGACTCATCTGACCAAGCCACGGTTTTCCAGTCGTCTAGGGTCCAACTGATATGGTCACGAGCCCAGGAGAGGCGCTGCAGGCGATGTCATGCTGTTAGTAAAGGCACTCGAGTCGGTCTTCTGCTGGCATAGCACAGTACAGAAAATTTTCGCCGCACTGTCCTAACGGGCACGTCCGTCGTACGTCCCACATTGATTCCTGCAGTTATTTCACGCAGTGTTGCTTGTCTGTTAACACTGACCATTCTGCGCACACGTCGTTGGTCTTAGTCATTAAGTGCAGGCGGTCCGCCACTGCGTTGTCCATAGCGGGAGGTTATTCCTGAAATTAGGTATTCTCGGCACACTCTTGACATTGTGGATCTCGGAATGTTGAATTCCCTAACCATTTCCTAAATGGAATGTCCCATGCGTCTAGCTCCAACTACCATTCCGCGTTCAAAGTCTGTTAATTCCCGTCGTGCGGCCATAATCACGTCAGAAACCTTTTCACATGAATCACTTGACTACAAATGAAAGCCCAACCAATGCACTGCCCATTTATACATTTTCAGCGCAAAATGTGTATTTCTTTCCGTAGAGCCTGTACGACAAAGTATAAAAACAAACATAAAATAATCGACAATACTAATTAAGACAATTTATACTTAGAGGCAATTATGGTCACAGAGTCTGTGGTTTAGATAGTAGAGCAGATTGGCGTGGTGTTTTTATAACTCAGTGACAGTGAGTGCAAACCATAAATAAATAATGGTTCAAAAATTGATTTGCATATGAATAAATAAATATATATATATATATATATATGTGTGTGTGTGTGTAGATGATATTGTAAGATTTTTTCGTTTGAAAAAAAAAACTGAAATGCAACGAAGTTGGTTTTGTTCATCTAACCAAATATGTATGAATTTGTACTGAAAGAACCCCTTCGGGTCTCCTTGAAAACAAAACAAAAAATAGTTGAAAAAATTCTGTATTTTTGTCTTTAAATTCTTGAATAAATATTTTTTGACTGAAACAGTAAATTTTTTAGAGTGAGCTAGTGTAGAGAGTTATTACAAAATGCATGTATACAGATAGTGGGTAAAACAATATAATTCGATAAATTATACCACACTTGAAATTTCCAAATAAATTATTGCAAAATAAGCAGAATTCAAGTTTTATGACAATTGCTTAAATCAGCGCAATTAAAAATTTAAGTTCCTCAAAATCGAAGTAATCTTTCACAGGATTTATTTTAAACAAGTTATGGTTTTGGTACTTTAGTGAACACATGTAGCTGAATAACAAAACGTGTTTTTTTCACAGCCAAGAATCAAAATTTTCGTGTATCNGTACTTTAGTGAACACATGTAGCTGAATAACAAAACGTGTTTTTTTCACAGCCAAGAATCAAAATTTTCGTGTATCGCTCCCTTTTTGATGCAAGAATTTAAATTAAAGATGAGGTGCAAGTTAGACGAATCTTGTGATTAGCAAATAATAACGCTTGACGTGCCACATGTTTTCTATTTATTCTGAACAATTAAACGGTTGAGTTAAAAGGTAGTTTTCGTCAACAAATTTCCATGATAAATCAAAAAGTCACAAAAATTTAAATACTATTCTTATTTGAAATGTTTTCAACGATGGCTGGGTTTTAAGGATAATACTCATGCACATGTGTACAGATGTAAATATAAGTAACAAATTTGGTGATCTGGTGTATTCTTTTTTTTACGAAGAAAGCTAAAAGTGTATTTCTTAATTCCGCCAGTTGTAATGTCAGAAAAATGACTTGGATATCTTTGGAAATTCGTAATGATTATTGCAAAAAATAAGCACCAGAGGCAAAAAATATCTGATTCGTGGTTGACAGTAATAAGTTTTTTGTTAAATTAATTCATTTTATTAAAGCTCAAGAAATATAGCTTATTTTTAATTTTATTGTGGTATTCATACCCCGCTTTTACAACACCCGAATACTACAACGTTCGCAGAAATAAATTATCTACCAGAAATTTACATATAAAAATTGTCCACGCATTCGTAGCTTCATCGCGATTCGAACCAGGAACCTCCTAGAACATGTAGGCCATATGCTGTTTGCGGTAAAGTAAGCTCCTAAAAAATCGTTCTTGTCCATAAGAGATTACGTATTACTGTGTCAATGAGTACAGACACTGGAAAAATGCGAACATTTTTTGTGCCAACATAACTTCGGTAGCACTAACTAATATCATTTTAAGGGTTGGATGATCAAATTTTTGACTCGGCTAAGCTCTTTGCAGAACATACTCAAACGTTTTCTTACAGAGTATCAGAATCCTCATTGGTCCAATGAAATGGGATAGTAACTTCATACCATAGACTAAGTATGGGGAAGACCGGTTGTTCGTCTTTTGCACATGTACCCAACATTGACCTCCCCCAAACCAACACAATTGTCAATGTCACATGGTCAACATTGATGGACGTGTTTGTTTATATCAAAATTTTCAAAAGACAATGCCTTTTGTATTAATAAAATGATTTTACTAATTTTAATTTAATATAATTGTCTGAAAAATTTTCTGGAAGATGTATAAAAACATTCCATGATATATGTTTAGATGAATATGTGTTCTGACCTCAAATCCTATCCACGTCTTTTATGATAGTCATATTGGCAGAAAAGCAGTCCAATATTGGGACACGGAGGCTGGTTCTGCGTAGCCAGCGAGACCCCATATTTACTCTACGTTTCATACATGCACGGCAGTCAGAATCGGAAGAAAACTGCCAGACACGTGCACAGTAATTCCTTTCAATCCTAGCAGTCAACTTTTCCCGCGATAAACCATCGCCTATACACGGAGTACTAAAGAATACGGTGGTGAAACAGCCGCTTATGCTGCGAACTTCAGCTGCGCACGCCAGCAAAATGGCGTCACTGAACATACATTCACATAGCTATCTATGCTATTTGCACAGTTGAATAACAGCCATGCTTTTGTATGTTTATGTAGCGTTATTAGCCTTGGGGCCATAACACTGCTACGACCGCCCACTCTTTGGGGAAAATGAATCGCCCTTTCATCGCAGGTGTCTCAGCCTAGCACCTGAGTTGTTCAAATCCAAGCCCACGACCCTATAATCAAGAACAGCAAGGGCGCATTCTACCCCAAGTACCGAGACCATCGTGCTCAGCACTAAGCTTGTGGTCTGGCCAGAGTACTAATCGTACCCCTATTGTATCTCCAGGACACAACCGGAGCAATGCGCCGTTCACCACCCGTTTTTTCTTTGAGAGAGGGAATCTCTTCAGACCTTCTCCAGCATGCGGAGTTAACCACTGCCATATTATCGGCACACCAGAGAGAATCTCTTGGTGAGGCCTACCGATCAGCCCGTCCTTCCACTTACTTTCCATGGCACTTGCAGGTTCTCAGAATACTGACCGCTCGACCCATAACGAGTGACCAGGCGAACAAAGGCAGCCTCTTCCGTCCCGTAAGTGCGCGAGGGGGTGATTTGAAACACGCCTTCTAAATGGTCAAACCAATGAGTAAAAAAAGCTAAGAGAGGACATCCCCAGGTTAAAGTATCTTACTCCTCCAGCAGATAAGAATCTGTAGTTCTTGGTATGAACACCGCATAGCGCTAGTCCATTTAAGCGGCGGCTGCGTGGGGAAGTCGGCAGTGTTGCCACTGTGACATCTACCCTCTCTTTCAATCGTACTCCATCTCTGTCGCTCCCAGACCAAATCCCACAACAGTAGAACGTATTCTGAATGTATGCTATACCCACGAAGCTGGGACAGACAAGGTGGTGGACACCCAAGTAATTATCTCAAGCCATATATGTCCGTTTATGGAACGATTACAGGTTCTGTAAAACTTATATATGTACAAAATGAAACAACATTTACGCGTTAGTAACGGGAAATACAAATTACTCACACGGTCATAACAAAATAAACACAACTTTATAAAATATGCTATAACTGTGAAGTAAGATACTGTATATACATACATTACCATACCGATATTCTGTAGACTGTGTCTGTTTGTTTGTGTGTGTGTAGTTTAGTAGGTTCGTGCGTGGGTTTAGGCCATAAAATGTTATACTATAGAGTTCATATCTCCGTCGTGTAACGAAATTCATTATGTTATACATTATTGCTGTTTATAAATTACGCTATTGTTAGAAAACGTCAATTCCCAGAATCACTTTATCTAAAATTAATAAATCATAAGTAACGGTACAGTGTAATCGACTAGCTGTGGTTGTTTTCCAATCAAATCGATTGGTTTCAGAAGGAGATAATTTGAGCTGTGTAGCGTGAGTAATGTTAACAGGCACACATAAAAGCCTTCAGTTTAATATTGTGATAGTTTTGCCTTCGCTTGGCCGTCTAACCATAAAAGTTTGTCAAATTAAAGAAAGCACAAGATTAATTTAAATGCTCATTAAAGATACATATATAAATACAGAGGCTTAGCTGGAGGGGGGAAGGAGCTGAGATCCGGACATACCCCACTCCCTCCGGAATGTACATAAAATGTTCAAAAATAAAATTGGAAATTTAAATGACAACATATACTTTATTTTAATATAATAAATGTGTGATCCTTCTTGAACATGAAGGATGTTTATAGCATTTAGGGGTTCCATATCTGTATATTAGCACAATGATTAGAAAAAATATCTAAAATATTAATTTTTAATATAACAACTTTCGTATTTTGTCCAAAAATATAAATATAAAATCTCCCCCCCCCCTCCACCGGCTTAAAAAAAGTTCATTCCTGGCTACGCCGCTGTTTAAATAATTTGCTTCTATTTTAATTAGTGGCGGAAATGTCCTTCATACTGATACCTGCCAAATGCTGACGTTTGGAAGTAGGTATTGAATATGCTCTGCGGCGTGAGGCGCCAGCACTTGATGCTAGCCCTCAGTGCCAGGGCGTAGGAATACATCAACACTGTTGTCTGTAGGTCCAATTTACTAATAAATTACACTTTATTTGTGAGTTCACATAATCGAGTTTTATTGTTGCTTGAACAGGTTAACTGGTACATGAACTCACGAGACAAACTCCCTTCCCCTTTTTCTATGTAGGCTACGTATGGTTTGACGCCGCGATTGGCGTCGGGGGAGGGGGGGGGAAGATTCTTCACACTTGGTGTAGAACTACTTNCTGCTCCAGCGCTTGGTGGGGCGTCCCGACGCCTGCTCTCGGAACCCCTCCTCCCGGGTCCACTCAGCACTCTTCGTTTGACGAAGTCTGACTGACTTTTCTCGGATTCTTCCCGCCACACGTCCCGTTTGACGGCCTCCGACTGAGGTCGACGTCGTGATGCATTCTCGATCCTTGACTGACTCCGACTGACTCGTTCATCGCACTCGCTTCGTCTGGCTCCGACCCGGACGCCTCGCTTCAGGTCCCCCGAATGACTGATTCGACGTCTCTCCACTGACTGCCTGTTTCTCCCTCCTTCGTGTGGTTTTGTAGCGCCCATCACCATATTCAACTTCACCCGTCTCTGCACGTGGTCCGGGGTGCTTGTCGTCCCCCTTGGGTCATAAAACACGTGGCCGCTGCTCCTGTGGTCCGCAGCTGGCCTGGCGTCGCCCCTTGATTCTGGCCTGGACGTTTATTATTCCGTTCTGCACGTGCGGGAACTTTTGGGCGGCCTCTTTGGTTCGGCGCACTTATGCCTCCGGATATTGNGTCGTGATGCATTCTCGATCCTTGACTGACTCCGACTGACTCGTTCATCGCACTCGCTTCGTCTGGCTCCGACCCGGACGCCTCGCTTCAGGTCCCCCGAATGACTGATTCGACGTCTCTCCACTGACTGCCTGTTTCTCCCTCCTTCGTGTGGTTTTGTAGCGCCCATCACCATATTCAACTTCACCCGTCTCTGCACGTGGTCCGGGGTGCTTGTCGTCCCCCTTGGGTCATAAAACACGTGGCCGCTGCTCCTGTGGTCCGCAGCTGGCCTGGCGTCGCCCCTTGATTCTGGCCTGGACGTTTATTATTCCGTTCTGCACGTGCGGGAACTTTTGGGCGGCCTCTTTGGTTCGGCGCACTTATGCCTCCGGATATTGTGTCGTTATTCTCCCCAGCACGCCCACTGAAAGCTCTCATGGTTTATTGCGGTACAAGCCTGGGACAGATGCCTCTGGTGGTGGGATCTCGGTGTCCCTTGGGCAGCTGCAAAATGCAGCTGTGTCCGCGCCCTGGTGCCTTCCGTTGTCTCCGGATGTCGTCTGCATGTGCAGGAACAGTTGCATCTGCAGAAACCTTTGGTAGCACACCTTTGCAGCTGCGAGGCTCCTGGCGTCACTCTCCCGGCACATCCACAAAACCCTTAATCCTTATTGCGGTCGTCCGCCGGCGAGCTTCGCCAGAGCGTGTGTTCTGACGAATAAAATATAGGGA